>JARQOC010000005.1:206737860-206918183 GCA_033576535.1 Allobates femoralis
TTGACATGATGTTTCTCATGTCAAACAAATTTATTTGTTAAGCCTTTCACAGTATGTCCTTAGTAGAATCTATTAGCATCAAACTACCAGTTGCCATGGCAGCACAGTAAGTTAATTCAGCTGTAAAAGCCTTCAGAAAAGCACAGCTTGAGATAATGTGCTAAGTTACAGAAATTACTGACAGGATATCTAGTGTATGGTGTACTTCTTCTACATAACCAATAGTATAAATGTTATCAAAATAGGATTATATCGCTTTAACATATGTGGTACTATAATAATCACATTCACTGTAAGTAGTTCACAGTACCTCATTCTCTATGTATTGGCTAGTGATGAGCAAATCTACTTATCACTATTCCGGTACTCGCTCGGATATCCCAGTATTCTGACAACTCGGTTCTCGCTGAGTATTTGTACTCGCCTCGCAAGAGTTGAGTGTCCCACACTGCAGTTTTGTCCCCTGATTTTCAGCAGCTCAACATGCTGGGCTTGCTTGCCAATCACAGTAATGCCATAGACATCTTAGATGTTGTATTACTGTGATAAATTCAAGAAATATGTAGAAATCTCGGACACTAGTGGCTGTTTAACTTGAAGGGCTCTGACCAGGATAAGAGCAAGGGGGTGTTGCTCGAGTCATGAAAACAATTGTGCAATCGATTTGTGTAAAGAATTGACGGCACTCACCCCAAGATGTCTTCCAAGTGCAAGTCTTTTATTCCAGTTTGGGATGAGGGTTACAAGTGTCCAGGGAGGGAGGGGAGTGCGGAGAGGTACAACGGGCGCACTGTTTCACGTGGATCACGCTTCAACGGGTCCAACAGGACTGCACTCCCCTCCCTCTCTGGACACTCGTAACCCTCATTCCTAATTGGAATAAAAATCTTGCACTTGGAAGACATCTTGGGGTGAGTGCCGTCAATTCTTTACACAAATCGTATTAATGTGATTGCCTGGCCACCCAACATCATAGGTTCTATACAAGCTCTGCACTGCCATCTTATGTACATTGCATCCGGAAACCACATAGTTTGAGCGTAGAAACAGAAACTGCATCTAGGGAGAGTGTTTCTGCCACCTAAATATAACATAACAGGTCTTTTAAGAGCTACGTCGAGTCTCTACTAGCTTAGAATAGTGTAAGGACAATTTTTGGAGCAGGGAGAAAAAAGCACAATAGCTGCAAAATAGACCAACAGCTTTTTTTTTATAGATAAGTTTTCAGCAGATTGCATACTATGTTGTAAAGAAGTTCCATTTTCCGGTGTCCTTTAAAAAGCACTGGTCCTTCTACTCCTGTAATTTTTGGGGTCACATGTTGGCTGGCCTGCCCCAAAAAGTCCAAAATATTAATAGTGTCCTAGTGAGCTATTTAAATCCTGCAAATATAGTAGTTATAATTTCTGGTGTCTTTTAAAAAGCACTGGTCCTTCTGCTCCTGTAATTTTTGGGGTTCCAGTTTGCTTGGCCTTGCCAATAAGTCTTATGAAGGCCCCCTGCCCAATAGGCCTACACATGTGAGTGACCTAGCTGACCACTTTTTTAGTAGTATTTAGTGAAATTTTGATTTATGCCATCTTAGGATAGCAGAGCATAAAATTTACTGGAGAGGTTGCATGACTTATGAGGCTCCACAGCCCCATAGGCATATACAGGTCACTGATCCACCTGACTAATTCTTCCTATAGTATTCTATGAAACTTATATTTGTGCCACCTGAGGATGGCGGAGCATAAAGCTTACTGGAGCAGTTGCAGGACTTATGAGGGCCCACTGCCCAATAGCCTATACATATGACTGACCCAGCTATTCTTTTGGTAATACTCTACGAATGTTATACGTTTGCCATCTCAGGGTGGTGGAGCATAAAATGTACTGGAGCAGTTGCATGACTTATGAGGGCCCTTTGTCCAATAGACCTATACATGTGATTACCCAGCTGACTTATTTTTCCTATAGTATTCCACAAAACCTATATTGGTACAACCTGGCGATGGTGGAAAATAAAATTTACTGGAGTGGTTGAATGAATTATGAGGGCCCCCTGCCCAATAGGCCTACACATGTGAGTGACCTAGCTGACCACTTTTTTAGTAGTATTTAGTGAAATTTTGATTTATGCCATCTTAGGATGGCAGAGCATAAAATTTACTGGAGAGGTTGCATGACTTATGAGGCTCCACAGCCCCATAGGCATATACAGGTCACTGATCCACCTGACTAATTCTTCCTATAGTATTCTATGAAACTTATATTTGTGCCACCTGAGGATGGCGGAGCATAAAGCTTACTGGAGCAGTTGCAGGACTTATGAGGGCCCACTGCCCATAGCCCTATACATATGACTGACCCAGCTATTTCTTTTGGTAATACTCTACGAATGTTATACGTTTGCCATCTCAGGGTGGTGGAGCATAAAATGTACTGGAGCAGTTGCATGACTTATGAGGGCCCTTTGTCCAATAGACCTATACATGTGATTACCCAGCTGACTTATTTTTCCTATAGTATTCCACAAAACTATATTGGTACAACCTGGCGATGGTGGAAAATAAAATTTACTGGAGCGGTTGAATGAATTATGAGGGCCCCCTGCCCAACAGGCCTATATTTGTGACTTACCCAGCTGACTTTTTTTTTGGTAGTACTCCAAGTAACTGATATTTGTGTCACCTGAGGGTGGTGGAGCATAAGATTTACTGGAGTGGTTTCATGACTTATGAAGGTTTCCTACCAATAGGCTTACACATGTGACAGACCCAGATGACTAATTATTCTAGTAGTACTCCATGAAACTGACATTTGTGCCTCCTGAGGATGGGGAGCATAAAATTTACTGGAGTGATTGTATGACTTATGAGGGCCCTCTCCCCAATAGGCCTAAACATTTGACTGACCCACCTGACTAATTTTCTAGTAGTACTCCAGTGAAACTGATATTGTACCACCTGAGGATGGGCAAGCATAAAATTTACTGGAGTGATTGTATGACTTATGAGGGCCCTCTCCCCAATAGGCCTAAACATTTGACTGACCCACCTGACTAATTCTTCAGGTAGTATTCAGTGAAACTGATATGTGTACCACCTGAGGATGGCAAAGCATAAAATTTACTGGAATGATTGTATGACTTATGAGGGCCTTCTCCCCAATAGGCCTACACATTTGACTGACCCACCTGACTAATTCTTCAGGTAGTATTCAGTGAAACTGATATGTGTGCCACCTGAGGATGGTGAAGCATAAAATTTACTGGAGCGATTGTATGACTTATAAGGGTCCCCTGCCAATAGGCCTATACATGTAACTGACCCAGTTGACTAATTCTTCACTCAATTGACTGACTACTCTTGCACTGAAATCAGCTTTCTGGACACCATCATTAAGCTAGAGAACAATGAAATAGAAACATCTGCTGGCGCCCCTGCGTCCAGGAGGCCACAAAGGGAACTGCAGCCAGGCAGGTAGGACATTGTTGCACACCAACACCCTCACAGCCCACACAACCCACGGGTAGAAGAGGTTAACATCCAGCCCTGAGATTAGAACTCTATGAGATTGAGGGGTGGTGGATCAGAGGAGTGGGTTGGGCACACCCGTAGTCAGGTGACTTGACAGTATATAGTGAGGGGGAGGAGTGAAGGAAGTTAGTAGGCCACAGTGGGCTGAGATGCAAAGATCAAGAGTAGGCCCAGGGTGCCGAGCTGAAAAGACTAAAAGACAATCACACGTCCTGCGAGTGCAAGGCTAGGAGCGCAGAATCCGTACTGAGCCAGTGTGAGCCAGAGGGGAGAGAAAGCCCATCCGACGCTGATGCCACCAGGAGTGTGACAGAACATAGAGAGACGGTGGAACCCGTGCCCTAGACAGCAGCTAAAGCCACTGACTGCAGGTGGAGTAGCCCTCCTAGTATACAGAGAGAAACAGAGAGAAGGAGCCTGGTAGAACCTCACACCTGAGGACTGCTTGAGGCTGGGTTGAGTAGAGTGTCGGCTCTAGAGGGGACAGCAGTTTACCCGGAATCCCCAAACAACACGACTGGGGGACCACAGCTCCACGTTAGGGTCCCCAACCCAAAGGACAGGCAGCTCAGTGACAAACTGGAGGGCCCACCAGGGGTCCGAGTCACCGCCATACTGTCCAGTGCACCACACACCACCCGTACAGACGAGACCGTAGACAGCCCGGAAAGGACAGTAAAGACTGTGTGAGGGGTCACAGAGAGAGAGAGGCCTGGCTGCAGAGCAAAGGGAACCCGGAGAGGGAGAATGTACCCGTGTATTGAGAACTGTGCTTGAACTGTAAGAACTGCAACTGACTTGTAAACTGCTTGAAGAAGTGAGAGTAAAAGACACGGAAAACCCTGAATTGGCCTCTCTTGTCAGTCTCTATCTGAAGACTATTCCTCCCATACAGGTTGCAGCAGATTCCCATCTGCAGAGCTACAAGCCAGTCAGCACCAGCAAGGAAGAGAGATCCCGCAGCGTCTGCAAAGTAAGTGTCCTGGACAATTCCACAACCCTTAACTCTTACTGCCCCGGGGGATACAGTTCTTCCACTGGAACTATAACATCTCCGCTGCCACTCCATCACCCCCGGAGGTTCTGCAGCAGCGGCGGCGCCCATCACTGGTTGCATCAAGTGGGTGGCGTCACGAGTGACATCTCCCTGTAAATATCCCCCTTTATTTGCCGAGCCAGGGACACGGTCCGGACCAAGCCACCCGTGACTTCCCCAGCACCGTCCGGTCCGGTACCGAGTACCCCCGTCCCGTGGAGCCCGACAAACCCCTGTACCGGAAGCGAATTGACCGTCCAACATATCGCCGATGGGACAATTTTCATCCAAAACACATAAAAAAGTCTATTGTGTACAGCCAAGCCATCAGATACAATCGGATATGTTCCAACCCTACAGATAGAGACAATCACCATGAGGACCTCAGAGAGACCTTTTTGAACCAGGGCTACCATCCAAGAGCAATCGAGAACCAGATTACAAGAGCCACCAGAATATCAAGGAATCATCTCCTACATTACAAAACTGCAGAGGAGAAGAAAACAACAGAGTTCCTCTAGTAGTCTCCTACAATCCAAGTCTGGAGGTGCTAAGAGGAGCTGCATGGAAACTGCAACCACTCCTTCAAAAAGATGCCCGACTAAAATCAATATTTCCGGATCCCCCATTCTTGTGTTTTAGACCACCACCGAATCTAAAAAGCATCATTATCAGAAGCGCACTGTCCTCTCCAGCAGCAACAAGAACCTTTCCCTGCAACCAGAACAGGTGCAAAACCTGTCCATCTATAATGACAACGGACAAGATAAGTATAATTTTAAGTGGGATCCTTGGACAGATATTGACGATCAACATATTATATTTTCCCATTGAAATTGAGGCATCTTTATCCAAACTTTAGAAACATATCCTTGATTGAAATTCTAGGACTAGGTGGAGATTTAGTCTACTAAATATATATATCTGTTGCTCTCTGAATACTCATGGTATATATTACATAACTTTATTTTTTATTCATGTCATTGTTAAAATTTTGAAATTTGGGCTTGATGTTGTTTTTGATTTTTGTTTCCTTAATAATGACCAAAGCCAAAGTTAAAATTAAGGATGTATAACAACAATTGGTCATTACTTATATAAGGATTGTCAATTCTTGCTTTTTGACCTTTTGTAATAACCTTTGCTGTGTCTAAATTTAAACTTACTTTATTCATTGATTGCATATTTAAGATTTTTCAACCTTAAAATCTCATTAAAAATTATTTGAAACAGATAAAGATTCCTGGAACAGATCAGGACTACAAGATCCCAGGTAACTTCAGTTGCATCACAAGGGAATGTGGTGCATTTAATTATATGTACCCAATGTCCAACAGATGGCATGTACATAGGGGAATGAATTCTCAACACCACTCAATAAAGAAAAGCGTATAGACCTACCTGTAGCAAAGCCTTTTTGCAGCCCTGACCACAGTGAAACTGATATAGGCTGCTCATTTTAATAAGCAACTTCAAATCTCAGAAAGAGAGAAGAATTTTGGAATACAAATTGATAATGACCTTTGACACATTCAAAACAGGATTAAATGTCTCACATGAATTGCATGCGTTTTTACTTAAAATGAAAGGGCATTTGGGGATATCACAGATTTATGTGTCTTTATATAAAATGAAAAGGCATTTGGGGATATCACATATTCCAACAGACTCCATTTAGAGGAAAATGAACTTTTGACACTTCTTATGTGAACTGTCTCGCACCGATTTATGGTTTTCTACTCTCCTGAGGATTCTTCAGGTCTCCACAGGCCACTAATCATAGAACAATAATATCAATCGGTTCCTCTTATCTTGGAATTTTTACTTTCCCTTACCTTCCCAGCTCCTATACCCTCCCTAGCCTGACTCTGCGTTACATCACCTGTGTATTTACTACATCATCTAACCCTGCTTTTTTTTTTTGCTTATGTATATATGTATGTATCTTCAGAATTTGTGTCATTATTAGCCTGATGAAGACACCATAGTGTTCCGAAAGCTTGCTATTTGTTACCAACTTCTCAGCTAGCCATTAAAAGGTATTAACCACTGAGGACTGAGGATTCTAATATTTTTTAATTTTCAGGTAGTATTCAGTGAAAGTGATATTTGTGCCACCTAAGGGTGGCGGAGCATAACATTTACTGGAGTGGTTGCATGACTTATGAAGGTCCCCTGCCCAATAGGCCTATAATATTAATAATTTTATTTATATAGCACCAACATATTCCGCAGCACTTTACAATTCAGAGGGGACATGTACAGACAACTTGAGACAAAACAGAGAAATAAAAATTCAGGTACCATGAGGAGTGACGTCCCTGCTTGCAAGCTTACAATCCATGAGGAAATACGGTAGGAGAGGCACAAAATGTAAGTGGTAAAAAGTGCTTGTCATATATGATCCAGCCATCCATATAATAAATACGGTTCATTTAATGCTGCATGTACCAGTCACCAGCAAGCACAAGTACAAATAAAGTGGTATTAAGTGCATGGAGAGTATAGGCAGGTGACCAAAGAAGCCAGATATGGAAAAGGGCAGAATGGGAAAAGTTTGGATTGTCAATGATGTGAGTTCTGGGTCACTTGTGGAACGGAGGGCAAATGTATGATGGTAGACCGAGAAGAGGGATAAATGTAGGACAGTGCAGAACTGTGGAGGGTTTTGTGGGTGAGAATGATAATGTTATATTGTACTCTATAGCGGATGGGCAACCAGTGCAATAACTGGCACAAGATAGAGTCATCGGTGAAGCAGTAAGGAAGGAACATGATCCTGACTGCTGCATTCAGGATGGATTGGAGAGAGTTTAATAATAAGGAGACAGATTAGCACAGAATTGCAATAATCTAGACATGAGTTAATAACAGAGTTTAGCCGAATCAACAGTAAGGCTGGGGTCACACTTGGCATGCAGTAATTTAGGTCTGTTCCATTACTGGATCCGTTTTTTAAAATTGACAATTTTTCTTCATTTTAACGCTACCATTAATGGATCCGTTAACGCATGATACCTATATGTACCCTTCGGATGCGTTTCCCATAGGGCCCCATGTTAAAAAAAGCATGCATTTTTTGCTACAGCACCCAAAAATGCTGAGCAGAGTTTTTTTGATGCTCATGCAAAAACGCATAGCGTTTTTAGCAGTGCAATTTGACACTGCATTTTTTGCATTCGAGCCTATGGATCTGTTAATGGATCCGTTTTTCAACATGTTCAACTAGAAAAACGGATAGTTTTAGCGGATCCAAGGCTCAAGTGTGACCCCAGCCTAAGAAAAGGTTGAATTCTAGATATATTTTTGGCGTGTACGGGTAAGGAGGCAGCGAGTAATCAGATGTGTGTAGTGAAGGAGAGATCTGAGTCAAATATAATCCCAAGACAGCGGTCATGCTGCTGGGCAGTAATGATAGAACCACATACAGAAATAGCAATATCAGGTTTCGGAACATTAGTAAAGGGAGGAAACACGAGAAGTTCAGTTTTGGACTGATTCAGTTTAAGGTAGAGAGAGAACATGACATTAGAGACAGAAGACAGACAATCAGTGATATTTTTTGATAATTCATGGGTGATGTCAGGAGAAGAGATGTATAATTGGGTGTCATCAGCATAGAGATGGTGCTGAAAACTGAATCTACTGATGGTTTGTCCAATGGAGGCAGTGTATAGAGAGAAGAGAAGGTGACCTAGGACTGAACCCTGAGGAACCCCCACCTTGAGCGGAAGCGGAGAGGAAGAGGAGGCAGTGAAAGATACAGTGAAAGAGCGGTCAGAGAGGTAGGAGGAGAACCAGGAGAAAGCAATTTCCTTGAGACCAATAGAGCGGAGCATATAGAGGAGGGGCTGGTGATCCACAGTAATGAATGCAGCGGAGAGATCCAGGAGAATCAGCAGAGAGTAGTAACCATTGGATTTAGCTGTCAGTAGATCATTAAAGTCTTTAGTAAGGGCAGTTTCAGTAGAGTTTAAGGAATGGAAACCAGATTGTAAAGGATCAAGAAAATAATTATCTGAGAGATAATGGATCAGTGAACCAAGCGTTCCAAAAGGTTAGAGATGAAGGGGAGATTAGAAACAGGTCAGTAGTTAGCAACAGAGATCTGATCGAGGGATAGTTTTTGTAGTCATGGGTGTATGCTGGTGTATTGAAGGAGGAAGAAAAAACACCAGATGAGAGGGGAAGATTAAATATTGTAGTTAGGTGAGAGGTGACAGCCGGGGAAAGGGATTGAAGGAGATTTGAGGAATATGGCCACTGGTGCAGATAGTAGGACGAGAAGATGCAAGGAGCTGGGTAACTTCTTCCTCTGTGACCGGATTGAAGAACAAAAGTGAATTGAATGAAGTACAGGAGGAAAGAGAATGCATGATGTTATGAGGTTGGGAGGAAATTTCCACTAGTATGTGGCCAATTTATGTCTTTAAAATAGTTGGTCAGATTGTCAGCTCTGAGATTGGTGGTTGGGGTCTGTACTATTGGACCGATGTGGGAGTGGAAAGTGTCAAAGAGTCATTTAGGATTGTTGGCTAGTGACATGATAAGTGTGTAGATGGAAGCTTGATTGGAGAGATGAAGTGCAGCGTTTTATGTTGTCAGCATAAACTTATAATGGATGAAATCTTCTGGAAGGTTGGATTTTCTCCACAGACACTCAGCGCACCTAGAGCACTGCTGGAGAAACCATGTTTGCAGCATGTGTCAGGGTTGCTGCTTTGGTGCTTAGCTGTTCTTTAGGAGGTGCTGCTCCATCCAGGACCCTTTACAATATTTCATTATATAGTTTCAGAGCAGAGTCAGGACATGAGAGGAAGGAGATTGGGGCAAGTGAAGACTGCAAATTCTTCATATGTTTCTGAGTGTTAATGGCATGTATATTCCTATAGGTGTAATAGTTGGAAGTGTCCTTGATGGTTTGCCAGTTCTTGACTGAGAATAAAGGAAGGTTGTGGTCATGGAGCAGAAAAGGATAATTGGTAAAATCATGCACTGAGTAGAGGCAGGAGAAGATAAAGTCCCGCATATTCCCATCTTCATGTGTGGCAGAGTTAGTCAATTGTGAAAGGCCGAAAGAGGATATTAGGATTAAAATATGAGAGACTGATGAGGATATGGAATTATCAATAGGGATATTAAAGTCCCCCATGTTGAGAATGGAAAGGTCACAGGCTAGAACATGTGCAAGCCAGGTGGCAAAGTGATTAAGGAACTGAGATGGGGGGCCTGGAAGGTGGTACACGACTGCCACTCGTAGTGAGAAGGGCCTGTAAAGTCTGACAGAAGGGAAGATAAGTGAGGGGACAGGAGAGATAACCTGAAAAACACTATACACTATTTGTTGAAAGCAGCAGACCAACACCTCCACCTAGCCTGCTCTCAGGTCTAGGAGTATGAGAAAATTGTAGGCCACCATATGAGACAGTGGCAGTGGTGTCTGACTGCTGAATCCAGATCTCTGTAAGAGGCGGGAGGATAATGTTAAATGAAAGAAAAAAGTCATGGATGTAGTAGAGTTTGTTAAATGCTGAGAGAGGGTTCCAAAGGGCACAGTTAAAGAAGACAGAATGCATGCAAGGAATATTAATGAGATTCCCGGGGTTTCTGAGTGTAGCATGAAAAGAGTTAAGCTTACTATGATAAGAAGGGCCTGGATTGGGTTCACTATCTCCTATGACTAGGAGAAGGGCAATACGAGAGTTAGTAGATGGTTAAGTGATTTGTGAGGGTGTCCCCTATGCAGGGGCTGACTGGCAAAGCAAAACCTGGGTGGCAAAATTTTTCCGGCAGCCCTTGGGTGAGGACCGGGGGGGGTGGAGGTGCTGTCGGAAATTTTCGGCGACCCGTTTTTGGTGCCCCCCCATCGCCACGCCCCCCTGCAGAGAGAGGTGTAGCTAGGAGGAGCCTAGAGGTTGGAGTAGTGAATGGTTGAACCGCCAGCAGGGAGGTGTCAGTCATGTTTTGGGTTGTAATCATGTGGTGAGAGCTAGTTTGCCCCTATAGGGTCCATGAAGGTGTGAAAAGAACCACGCCAAAGTATATATACTTTTAGACTGACCACTTTTTTTCTTCGTACAAAATCATCCCCATGCATGACAATGCACCATCTCTTAGTGCAGAGCATAGCCCTGAGTAATTGGCTGCTATGAACATAAAAGTAGAGAAAACCATGGTGTGGTTACCAGTCTCCCCTGATCTCAGCTCTATTGAGAAACTTGGAAGTATCATTAAGCAAAAAAAATCTAAGATGCTGTAAGACATTAACCGTCAAACCAGCAGCTCTGGGAGTCAATTCTGACATCCTGCAAACAAATGCAATCAGAAAACATCCAAAACCTGACAAGTGCAATAAATACAAGAATTGTAGAGGTGATATTAAAGAAAGGTGATATACAATATGAGACATACTGATAGGATGTTTACATTGTGAGCCCCAATGGGGACAGTGTTGATGATGTGTGTAAAGTGCTGTGGAGTTCATAGTGTAATATAAATGTAAAAAAATATTTCTTCATATGTCGTCACAATACCGGGATCTGAGGATCTTCTATTTGGAGGTCAGGGGCTCTCTGATGCCATGTCGCTGCCTGTCTCGCTGTCGTCCTCTTTTGACACTGCAGTGCAGGGGACAAGAGAGCATTAACTGGTTAATATCAAGAAGTATGGAGTGTACTAACTGAGCCATAAACCCCCCATACCATGTCCAGCAGACATTGTAGGATTACTATATGGATTTTATTATTAGGGCACGGACACACTGGCGTGAAACTCGGATAACTGCAATGTGTGATTTTATCGCAGTGCAGTCAGTTAATCAACGTCTGAAACACATTGGCGAGTGTCGGACGCTTTTTTCTCATCCAGATTCTGGATGGGAAAAAAGTCACAACATGCTGCAACAGCCTGCGATTCATGTGCGAGACTCGCCAATGCAAGTCTATGAGTTCGACAAAATCACATACCGCACACGGATCATCCGAGAGGCATCAATTTTTTTCACTGATACATTATCATTCTGAGAACACTGTAAAATGCTCCTGTAAATTATTCTATACTAATAGCTGCTGAGAAACAAAACAGATTGCACATGGATGTGATCTAAGAAAACTGTCGAACACTCGCACAGCATTTGGATGTCCCAGTGGCCAGCTACATAGACAGCCCGCCACAGCCACACACAGAGCCACAGCCACACAAAAACAGTCAGCCACATAGACAGTTAGCCACATAGACAGCTACACAGACAGAGAGAGCCACACAGAGAGACACAGCCACATAGACAGCCACACACAGAGCCACAGCCAGCAACATAGACAGCCATAGCCAGCCACACACAAGCAGACACAGCCAGCCAAACACAGACACAGCCAGCTACACACACACAATCAGCCACACACATACAGCCACACACAGCCAAAGCCAGCCAGCCACACATACAGCCACACACATACAGCCAGCCACATAGACAGCCACACACACAGCCAAAGCCAGCCACACACAGGCGCAGCTACCCACACACACACACACACACACAGCCAGCCACACACACAGCGAGCAATATAGACAGCCATAGCCAGGCACACACAGACATACAGCCAACCACACAGCCAGCCACACACACACAGTCAGCCACACACAGCCAAGCAGCCCCAGCCACACACACACAGTCAGCCACACACAGCCAAACAGCCCCAACCACACACAGCCAGCCACGCAGCCTCAGCACACACACAGCCAGCCACATAAAGACACAGACACACAGACAGCCACATGCAGCCACGCAGCCCTAGCCACACAGTCAGCCACACAGACACATTTTGCCACACACAGCCAGCCATGCAGCCTCAGCCACACAGACACAGTCAGCCACAGACAGCCCCAGCAACACAGACACATAGTCAGCCACAGCCACGCAGCCCCAGCCACACAAAGCCCCAGCCACAAAACCCCAGCCACATACGGACAAATAGTCAGCCACACAGACACAGCCCCACACACAATCAATCCTATACACACAATCATACACACACCTAATCCAATACACAATCCTATACATGCATACACAATCATATACACATTCAGACATACACATATTAAAGTGCTGTACAAATCATGTGAAAAGGATGACAGAAAAGACAGTGCAATCATGCTGCCCCGGCCCGTATAGCTGTCCAGCCCGCCCCTGCACACATCCCCTCTGACCTATGTTATCTCTGTCATGCTGCCAGATCTCGCTCCATGTCTCCTCCGTCCTGTGTCTGCCGCCCCTGCCCCTCCTGAGCCGACAGTTGAGAAGTGAGGATACACTTGTATGGAGGTTTAGCTTCTCTGCTGTGGAGGTCGGATCCTCTCCCCACACTGAGGGAATTACAGCCTGCAGACATGGCCGGGCAGGGGGGCGGCAGCGATCAGAGAGCACAGGAATCACCTGACTCTCTGGCGCCCCCTCTGCAGTGTGGCGGCTGGTGCTCTGTGCCATCGCACAACTCCCTGGACACCAACCTACGAGGACTACTTTGCCCCAGGAGGCAGTGTTCCAGCCCTTGCAGTTGAGGAGCGGTGGGGGGTTCTGATGGATGAGGTGAGGAGCGGCGGGCGGGGGGGGGGCTGTGGCTGCTATCACGCAGCCCGCACTCACCATGCTTCCTGCCGGGCATGTCCATTGTCGGCTGCTGTGCAAGCAGCTGCGGCCGCAAAGCAGAGCCGCCGGGCCGTTTCAATATGGGGGCGGCCCTAGATAAGGGCAATTCCACCAGCCTGGGGGGCACTTGCCCCCCAGCCACCCGGGCCAGTCCGCCCCTGCCCCTATGTTGTATGGAGGGTGTGAATGGATCTGGGTTGTTTAACATACTAAAAAGAGGATAAGAGCTGTACATAGAATAGGAGAGAAAGACTGATATGGATGTAGCACGCAGTGTCTGAAACGATGGTAGATATGAGGGAATAAAGAAGCTAGCACATAAATGATGCAAATACACATGGAAAATACATTTTGCAGCAGAAGTGAACAAGGTAAATGTTTGTTTGTCTTGCATTATTTACCTTTTTTCCTGCCCCGTGTAACCTCATTGCACTTCTATAATTGCCACTAGTGATGGGCGAATCCTAAATTACTCGGAATCGCTTGACTCTAGCGAGTCCGAGCACAGGACTCGCTACTCGTTGCGAGTCTAGCGAGTCCAATGTTAATGAATGGGGAAGCAAGTAATAGCGAGTAGTGTGAGATTTACAAATCGCAGATGTGTCTCGGAAGCTTCAGCCTGAAGCAATCCTAGTTTTGTCATTTATTTGCATTGGACTCGTTTACTTTGCAACTGTAATCGCTGGGAAACTCGCACAGATAAGAGTCCTGTCTTCTCTGTGTGCTGGCTGCCAGCTCCAGGGTCCTAGAGCCCGCCTGCTGCCTGATGTAGCAGTGCTGAGATTGTTCTCAGTCTGCTCATTCCCTGTGTACAGACATGAATGTCTGTGCACAGAGATGATGTAGCAGAGCTGAGATTGTTCTCAGTCTGCTCATTCCCTGTGCATAGACATCTATATCTATGCACAGGGATGAGCAGAGAGGACATCGCGTTTTGGACTGCGTCGGACGGAAGAGGATTTTTTTAATTAAAGATGGAGTCTCTAATGGCTTTTTTTTTTATTTCTAATAAAAAAATTTCTCTGTGTTGTGTTTTTTTTAAAACAATTTAATAGAAATTCATGGCGGTCATGTCTAATATTGGCGTGACCGCCATAAATTTCGGGCTTAGGGCCAGCTGATAATGCAAAGCTGGCCCTAACCTCTATTACCCAGCGTGCCACCGCCACCAGGGCCGCTGGAAGAGCGGGGTTCAGCGCCAGAGGATGGCGCTTCAATGAACGCGCCATCTTCTGGGGCGGCTGCGGGCTGCAATTTGCAGCGGGGGGTGCCCAGAAAGCTTGGGCATCCCTGCGCTGCGGATTCCAGCCCCCAGCTGCTTAGCTGTACCTGGCTAGACATAGAAATTGCGCGGAGCCCCACGCATTTTTTTGACTCCGAGACGACTCCGACTCCGAGACGACTCCGACTCCGACTCCGACTCGACTCCGAGACGACTCCGACTCCGAGACGACTCCGACTCCGACTCCGACTCCGAGACGACTCTGACTCCGAGACGACTCCGACTCCGACTCCGACTCGACTCCGAGACGACTCCGACTCCGAGACGACTCCGAGACGACTCCGACTCCGAGATGACTCCGACTCCGACTCCGACTCGACTCCGACTCCGAGACGACTCCGACTCCGAGACGACTCCGAGACGACTCCGCCTCCGAGACGACTCCGACTCCGACTCGACTCCGAGACGACTCCGACTCCGAGACGACTCCGACTCCGAGACGACTCCGACTCCGAGACGACTCCGAGACGACTCCGACTCCGAGACGACTCCAACTCCGAGACAACTCCGACTCCGAGACGACTCCGACTCCGACTCTACTCCGAGACGACTCCGACTCCGAGACGACTCCGACTCCGAGACGACTCCGACTCCGAGGCGACTCCGACTCCGAGGCGACTCCGACTCTGAGGCGACTCCGACTCTGAGACTCCGACTCTGAGGAGACTCCAACTCCGAGACGACTCCGACTCCGAGGCGACTCCGACTCCGAGGCGACTCCGACTCTGAGGCGACTCTGACTCTGAGGCGACTCCGACTCTGAGACTCCGACTCTGAGACTCTGACTCTGACTCTGAGACTCTGACTCTGAGACTCTGACTCTGAAATTCATTAAATAATAAGAAAAATGCGTGGGGTCCGCGCAATTTCTATGTCCAGCCAGGTACAGCTAAGCAGCTGGGGGCTGGAATCCACAGCGCAGGGATGCCCAAGCTTTCTGGGCACCCCCCGCTGCAAATTGCAGCCCGCAGCCGCCCCAGAAGATGGCGCGTTCATTGAAGCGCCATCCTCTGGCGCTGAACCCCGCTCTTCCAGCGGCCCTGGTGGCAGTGGCACGCTGGGTAATAAAGGGGTTAATACCAGCTTTGTTATACAAGCTGGTATTAAGCCCGAGATTCTTAATGTCAGGCCACGTTTGACCCAGCCACTAAGAATCTCCAATAAAGGGTTAAAAAAACACAACACAGAGAAAATTTTTTATTTGAAATAAAAAAAAAAGCCATTAGGGACTCCATCTTTAATTAAAAAAATCCTCTTCCGTCCGACGTAGTCCAAAACGCGATGTCCTCTCTGCTACATCCCCTGTGCATAAATATAGATGTCTATTCACAGGGAATGAGCAGACTGAGAACAATCTCAGCACTGCTACATCAGGCAGCAGGCGGGCTCTAGGACCCTGGAGCTGCACAGAGAAGACAGCTGGACTCGGCTCGCAATGTAACAGCAGTTATCTGCGAGTTTCCCTGCTATCACTGGCACAGTAGCCGAGTCTAATGCAAACAATGGCAATCCTAGTGTTGTCAGCGTTTCTGACAAAACTAGGATTGATATTGATTTGCATTGGACTCGTGCGAGTAATCACTGGGAAACTCGCAGAGTGCCGAGTCCTGCGAGTCCCTTACTACTTGCCGAGTAACGAGTCCTAGCGAGTAGATTCGCCCATCCCTAATTGCCACCTACGGAATTGGCATAAATGCAACCCCCCTACATAAATACTCCCCAGGCTGAGTCTACATATATAGTGAGTTTCTGCTTAGATCTTAGTCAATCAAAATAACTTAGGACAGCAGGAGGCAATGAATGCAAGATATATTCAAGATAAATACAAGTGTCTGCAACGGTCGTAAGGGCCAGGGTTACTCGACCATCCGGGCTCAGTCAGGGGGATGTCACAGTGGCATTTCCAGTGGTCGTGGCCCTCCCGAGCATGAAAAGGGGATATTTACAGGAAATAATAAATATTATCATTACACCATCTGTGGATTCTAGTCAGAAGGACCAGTGCTGCTTGTGTGGCACCCCTGCGGGGGATTGCCACAGGACCCATCGGTGCAGGGAGGGATATACACCTTGGTACACACAGCATGCAACATCTTCCACCCCAGACCTGGAGGGGGAGCCCCACTGGCTGTCCTTAAGCCAGATTCCCTATAAAAGATCCAGGCCTGAGGGGAGGAGTCAGTGAGTTCCATTCAGACAGAGAAGAAAGCAGTTGTAAGGCGTTGGACCAAGCAGGCCCAGAACCAGGGGACACTGACCCAGCTGTGCTGAGCCCTTGGGAGAGGGACGGAGGCCAGTGGGAGAAGCAAGAAGAAGGGAACAGACTTGTGAACCCTTTAGTTACCCAGACACCGGAGTCCGCAACTGCTGATAAGATATAGTAGCAGGAATAGTCCGGATAGATCAGGAGGATCCAGTCCCCTTGAAGTAACAAGTAGAAGAATCCAAACTTGTCCAAAGGAGCAGGGACCTAGCCGAGGATAGGAATCCCACAGAGAAGTCCTCATTGTCAGTTGTGGAACAGCACCCTGAGAGGGAGAAGTAGCGGCAGGTTCAGCTACAGGCAGAGCTTACCCCAAAAAGACACACACACTAACAGAGGAGTCCTCACAACTCTCCAAGGTGAATGCCCCAAGCTGCACCGACACCTGGTTACCCTTCTGGACCGTGCCTGTTACCAGACAACAGTAAAAAGGTACTGAAATTAAAGACTATTGTGTGTGTGCCTGCTTCCCCGCCGCCTGCAGAGTTCACAGCAGGACCGCTACTACTACTCCCCTCATCCGCCCCACTGCCCCACTGCCCTGATGTAAGGCTCCACCTGTGGGGAGCTGTACTGCCCAACGCTGCCTCCCATCACCTCAGTGGCCAGCTGCAGCGCTGGTAACCCTATTACCAGGTACCACAGGTGGCATCACGATAACATTTTCCCCCCATCATCATCACCCCCATCCCCTACCACTGAGGGTCCAGGGCACAGAATCGGGAACTGACCAGCTGTGATTCCCCTATCGAAGCAACCGCCTATCCTGGTATCTGAGTACCCCGCTTCCCTGTTGACCGCCTCACTTGTAGTGATCCTGGGGAATAGATGTTGTTGCAGCTAGGTGTATCATTCCACACGGATGGAGCGGGTCCTCAGGGTTTGATATAAAGTCAGTTTGAAAGATGGTGGTGGTTGTTGGTGCAGTAAAGCGCAGAAGAAGTGGACAGAAACAGAGGTTGCAGTTCTTACCAGTCTCTTTACTGTTAACTTGTTCAGTGCAAACCCAGCCAGGGTACTGTGCTCTCCTAGTGTGCAGCTTGCCCAGCCCCCAGATAGTCCAGGAACACTCCACTGAAACACCTTTCATAAGCCTTCCTCTGCTGCCTTTCTGACACGTTCTAATGTTCTTCCTCTGTGCCCTCATGCTATAAGTTCCAAGGCAGGTGACTGCAGGCCTTGCTGAGTGATGGCCAGCATGTCCTCTTGACCCTCTGTAGCCACTGTGCCTGGGAGAGTACATGGTGTTGGCCACTGCACTTGCAGTCCAGTAGCTTCCAGTTTCCTGGCTTGAACATACAGTCTCACACCAGGTCCCCTCATGAAGCTTGTTCCTCTACCATGGCCTGGAAGTCAGCTGTAGATTTGTGATTTCTCCGACCCTGGGTTTCCTCGGCTGAATTACCCACTGGTCACGTTAGGCCCCAGCTCCAGTATCCCCTAGAAGTCTATCTTGCTGCTGCTTCCTGTTTACTGCTCTAACTCCGACTAACTGTGTTCCCACCCCCTAAGCCTACTCCTTCCTCCAGCCAGCAGATGGGGTTAGCAGATGGGGTCTGCTCAAGGTTAATATCTTCCACCCATCATCCCCTGGTCTGGAGTTGGGAATGATGTTGGGTGTAAGATGTGTGTCTTAGTTTCATGTTCCTGTCTTACCTGAGAGCAATGGCACAACACCTGTGGAGTAGTTGGAGTACCACTGTGGAGACCAAGACGCAGGGGCACCACAAGACTGACCTGACTAATTCTTCTGGTAGTACTCCATGAAACTGATATTTGTGTTACTTGAGGGTGGTGGAGCATAAAATTTACTGGATCAGTTGCATGGCTTATGAGGGCCTCCTGCCCAGAAAGCCTATACATGTGACTGACCTAGCTGACTAATTCTTATGGTAGTATTCAGTGAAGCTGATATTTGTGCCACCTGAAAATGGCAGAGCATAAAATTTACTGGTGCAGTGAGTTTCATTGCTGTGTATTTTGTGAATTTAGCAGGACTCTCTGAACCCCATGTCTAAACCTGTCACTCATCTCCTTGTGCCTGATCAATGTTGAAGCTTTAAATAATAAGCCCGGTTTCCATGCATAAATAAGGATAGGGTCACTCATCCCAGCCGTTTTTGCTTCAGGTCCGTTTTTGTAGCAAAATTTAGCAAAATTTAGCTTTTTTTTTCTAAGTCCCAAAAACGGATCAGTTAATGGATAGTGCACTTAGTGGCACCTGCGTTTTTCAAAAATGGTAATCCAGTTTTCCTGCGCTCCAGAAAACACTGCTAGCAGCGTTTTTGGGGTCTTGTAAAAAAATGCATGCGTTTTTTTTAACATGGGGCCCTACGAGCGACGCATCCGTTAACGCAATGGCACAATAGACCCATACGTTAACAGATCCATTTCTATACTTAGTCTCTAAGACCAGCTGAATGCTAATTGGGAAGGTCATGTAACCTCCGGAAGCCATACAAAGGGGGGGAGGGGGTTGGAACACTGGAAGTCTGGCCTGCCTCCTGGAGATTGAGCTGTTGTCCAGGGCGTCATATCAGGAAGGTATGTACTCATGTGTTTAACATGTTATGATCATGCATGTGTGCTGAAATCATGCTACACACATGTAATGTTCCCTTCTCATTCTGTCACCTCCACAGATGGCAGATTCTGAGCTCAGCTATGGCGACAGCCAGCCTGAGAGTGCCTCATCTGAGTCATCTGTGAGTACTGTATACATACTGTGTCACGTTCACATCCTTTTCATAATGCATGTGTGGACATGTGTTTTGATGTTGCGTGTTTGCGTGTGGAATATATGTTCACACATGTTAATACCATATCTGTGACACATCTTGTTTGGCAACTGTTGATAGCATGTTTGGTTGCTGTCCTGCACCCAGGAGCAACATGTGTTGTTCATGTTCATACACTATTTTGGTTTGTGCAATGTGCTGAGCCATGTGATGTTCCATGTGCTGGTTCCCATATGCTACTGATGCCCTTTTTGTATGTTGTGTTTTTTGTTGCCCTTTTTAACCCCTTCCCGACACATTTGATGTTATAGAGACGTAATGGAAGTCGGTGCGTTCCCGACCCATGACATCTCTATAAAGTCATGGCATGTTTGCAGTCCTACAGCTCCGGTGACTGGCTCAGTGACAAGTCACTGGAGCTACAGGATCGCAAGGAACTATACTTTAGCCCGGGGGGGTTGCTTAGCCCCCTTAGTCCCCTCCCTGGTCATCTGCACCCCCCACCTGTCAAGCCCCCCACCTCCAGCCCCCCCTGTGTCCTGTACCCCCTCACCTCTCCCGGTGGGCGGCACCCTCCGCTGCACCCTCCTCTGCTGCAGTGTGTGCTCCTTCTCCTCTCCTGGGCTCCTCCTCCTCACCGGGGGATTGTAAGTGAGGTAAGTATGAATGAATGAATGAATGAATGGATGGGTGCATGGGTGGATGGATGGGTGCATGGATGATGAATGAGTGCATGCATGGGTGGATGGATGTGTGCGTGCATGGATGTGTGCATGGATTGATGTGTGCATGCATGGATGGATGTGTGCATGGATTGATGTGTGCATGCATGGATGGATGTGTGCATGCATGGATGTGTGCATGCCTGGATGTGTGCATGCATGGATGTGTGCGTGCATCGATATTGCATGGATGGATGTGTGCATGCATGCATGGATGAGTGCATGCATGGATGTGTGCATGGATGGAAGTGTGCTTGCATGGATGTGTGCATGGATGGATGTGTGCATACATGGATATTGCATGGATGGATGAGTGCATGCATGGATGTGTGCATGCATGGATGTGTGCATGCATAGATGTGTGCGTGCGTGTATGGATGTGTGCATGCATGGATGTGTGCGTGCATGGATGGATGTGTGTGTGCATGGATGTGTGCGTGCATGGATGTCTGCGTGCATGGATGTGTGCGTGTGTGGATGTGTGTGTGGATGCCTGCGTGCATGGATGTGTGCATGCGTGGATGTGTGCATGCAGTGATGTGTGCATGCAGGGATGTGTGCATGCATGGATCTGTGCGTGCATGGATGTGTGCATGTGTGGATGTGTGCATGTGTGGATGTGTGCATGCGTGGATGTGTGCATGGATGGATGTGTGCATGGATGGATGGGCGCATGCGTGGATGGATGGTGCATGGGTGGATAGATGGATGCATGGGTGGATGGATGGGTGCAACAAGGGATCAAGTGTCCTCTTGTAGTCTCTGGGATCATAGTCATGGTGCACTGTATGACAGATCATTGCCATACAGTACACCATAACTCTGACCACAGAGACTGTAGGAAGAGGACACTTGATATCTTGCTGCAATCTCTGAATGTAGCAGAGGTGATCGAGTGTCATGGGACCTTAGTTTTGGACTACGTCAGAGGTGATCGTGCGTCGTGGGACCATCGTTGTTGACTACGTCGGATCATTATAATAAAGATGGAGTCCGAATGTTGTTTGTGTATTTTTATTCAAATAAATAGATTTTTCTCTGTATGGTGTATTTTTTGACTATTCACTAGAGATTCCTAGTGGCTGGGTCTAACATTGGCCCGACAGTATGAATCTCGGGCTTAGTGCCAGCTGCCAATAAAAAAGCTGGCATTAACCCCTTTAGTACCCAGTTTGCCACTGGCACAAGGGCAACTGGAAGAGCATGGGTACAGCGCCAGAAAATAATGCTTCAATGAATGCGCCATTTTCTGGGGCAGCTGTGGGCTGCAATTCGCAGCATGGGGGGCCCAGAACGCTTGGGCCTCTCCATGCTGAGGATTCCAGCCCCCAGCTGCCAAGTTGTACCTGGCTGGGCCAAAAATATGGCGCAGCCCTACGTCATTTTTTTTTCTAGAATTAGTTCTAGAAATAAGCAAAATTGGGCTTTACTGTATTTTTGGTTGCCAGCCAGATACAACGAGGCAGCTGGGGGTTAATGGCAGTCTGTGGCTGCCAAGTTGTACCTGGCTGGACCAAAAATATGGCGGCGCCAGACGTAATTTTTTTTTCTAGAATTAGTTCTAGAAATAAAAAAATGGGCTTTGCTGAATTTTTGGTTGCCAGCCAGGTACAAAGAGGAAGCTGGGGGTTGCTGGCAGTCTGTAGCTGCCAAGATGTACCTGGCTGGACCAAAAATATGGCGGAGACCCACGTCATTTTTTTTCTAAAATCAGTTCTAGAAATGTAAAAAAAATGCCTTCGCTGTATTTTTGGTAGCCAGCCAGGTACAACTTGGCAGCTGGGGGGCTGGAATCCTCAACGTGGAGAGACCCAAACGTTGTGGGCCACCCACGCTGCAAATTGCAGCCCACATCCACCCCAGAAAATAGCGCATTCATTAGAGGCGCTATTTTCTGGTGCTGTACACCAACTATTCCAGTTGCCCTTGTGCTGGTGGCACACAGGTTCTCCATACGTGGCATGGTGTCCGCTAACAATTTCAATGGAAAATTAGCTCCAATTGTTAGCAGAAACCATGTCACGTATGGAGAGCCCCTCCCTGTGTGCCTGAACATTCGAGCTCCCCCACAAGTGACCCCATTTTGGAAACTAGACCCCCTAAGGAACTTGTCTAGATGCATGGTGAGCAATTTGAACCCCCAGGTGCTTCACAAATTAATCCGTAAATGGGAAAAAGAAGATTTTTGTGAAAAAAAAAGTAATTTTTCATTTTTACGGATCAATTTGTGAAGCACCTAGGGATCAAAGTGCTCACTATGCATCTAGATAAGTTCCCTGTGGGGTCTTCTTTCCAAAATGGGGTCATTTGTGGGGGAGCTCCAATGTTTAGGCACACAGGGGCTCTCTATACCTGACATGGTGTCCGCTAACAATTGGAATTGTTAGCGGACACAATGTCGCATATGGAGAGCCCCTGTGTGCCTAAACATTGGAGCTCCCTCACAAATGATTCCATTATGGAAACAAGACCCCCCAGGGAACTTATCTAGATGCATAGTGAACACTTTGATCCCCCAGGTGTTTCACAAATTGATCCGTAATATATTGATCCGTTTATACTTAAAGTACTTTTTTTCACACAAATTTTCTTTTTTCATTTTTACGGATCAATTTGTGAAGCACCTGGGGGTTCATAGTACTCACCATGCATCTAGATAAGTATCTAGGTGGGTCTAGTTTCCAAAATGGGGTCACTTGTGGGGGAGCTCCAATGTTTAGGCACACAGGGACTCTCCAAACTCTACATGGTGTCCACTAACAATTTGAATGGAAAATTAGCTCAAATTGTTAGCAGACACCATGTCGCGTTTGGAGAGCCCCTGTGTGCCTAAACATTGGAGCTCCTCCACAAGTGACCCAATTTTGGAAACTAGACCCCCCCAGAGACCTTATCTAGATGGGTGGTGAGCACTTTGAACCCCCAGATGTTTCACAAATTGATCCGTGTAAATGAAAAAGTACTTCTGTTTTCACAAAAATGTTCTTTTAGCCTAAATTTTTTTCATTTTCAAAAGGGCAACAGGCTAAAATGCATCCTAAAATATTTGTTGGGCAATTTCAGAAGTGAAGGAGCGCCATTTCACTTTTTGAATGGAAAGTTAGTTCCAAAAGTCAAATTGCGCTCCTTCCCTTCTGATCCCTGCCGTGCGCCCAAACAGTGGTTTATGACCACATATGAGGTATCAGTGTACTCAGGAGAAATTGCCCAACAAATTTTAGGATCCATTTTATCCTGTTGCCCATGTGAAAATGAAAGAATTTAGGCTAAAAGAAAGGTTTTGTTAGAAAAATTAAAATGTCCATTTTTTCCTTCAGGGTCAAAATAGGCTGGGTCCTGAAGAGGTTAATTTGTGAAGCTCCTGGGGCTTCAAAATGCTCACCATCCATTCAGATAAGTTCCTTGGGGGGTCTAGTTTCCAAAATGGGGTCATATGTGGGAGAGCTCCAATGTTTAGGCACACAGGGGCTCTCCAAATGTGACATGGTGTCTGCAAACAATTCAAATTGTGAGAGGAGACCATGTCGCGTTTGGAGAGCCCCTGTGTGCCTAAACATTGGAGCTCCCCCACATGTGACCCCATTTTGGAAACTAGACTCCCCAAGGAACCTATCTAAATGCAAATTGAGCACTTTGATCCCTTAGGTGCTTCACAAATTGATCCGTAAAAATGAAAAAAGAAACGTTTTGTGAAAAAAAATACTTTTTCATTTTTACGGATCAATTTGTGATGTACCTGGGGGTTCAAAGTGCTCACAATCTGTTCAGATAAGTTCCTTGGGGGGTCTAGTATCCAAATTGGGGTCACTTGTTGGGGAGCTCCAATGTTTCGGCACACAGGGGCTCTCCATACGCGACATGGTGTCCGCTAACAATTAGAGCTAATTTTCCATTCAACTTTTTAGTGAACACCATGTCGTGTATGGGGAGCCCCTGTGTGCCACCAGCACAAGGGCAACTAGAAGAGTTGTGGTACAGCACCAGAAAATGTTGCCTCAAATGAATGTGCAATTTTCTGGGGTGGCTGTGGGTTGCAATTCACAGCATAGGGGGCCCACAACATTTGGGTCTCTCCATGCTGAGGATTCTAGCACCCTAGCTGCCAAGTTGTACCTGGCTGGCAACAAAATATATGGCAAAGCTTCATGTCATTTTATTTGTAGCATTTAAAAAAAAAAATGATGTGGGGCTTCGCCATATTTTTGGTCCAGCCAGGTGCAACTGGGAAGCTATGGACTGCCACCAGCCCCCAGCTGCTTCGTTGTACCTGGCTGGCAGCCAAAAATACCGCGAAGCCCATTTTTTTTATTTCTAGATTTATTTCTAGAAAAAATGACGTGAGGCTTCGTCATATTTTTGGTCCAGCCAGGTACAGCTTGGCAGCTACGGACTGCCACCCACCCCCAGCTGCCACGTTGTACCTGCCTAGCAACCAAAAATACAGCGAAGCTCATTTTATTTTTTATTTCTAGAACTAATTCTAGAAAAAAAAAATGACGTCGGGCTCCACCATATTTTTGGTCCAGCCAGGTACAACTAGGCAGCTGGGGGCTGGAATCCTCAGCATGGAGAGGCCCAAATGATCTGGACCCCCATGCTGCAAATTGCAGCCCGCAGCCGCCCCAGAAAATGGCTCATTCACTGAAGCGCCATTTTATGGCGCTGTACCCAGACTCTTCCAGTTGCCCTGGTGCCAGTGGCAAACTTGGTAATAATGGTTTAATGCCAGCTTTTTATTGGCAGCTGGCACTAAGACCGAGATTCATAATATAGGGCGAATATCAGACCCGACCATTAGGAATCTCAAGTAAATAGTCAAAAAATACCACACAGAGAAAAAATCTTTTTATTTGAAAAAACCACAAACAAAATTCGGACTCCATCTGTATTATAAAGATCCGACGTAGTCCACAACGAAGGTCCCACGGCGTTCAATCGTCTCCGACGGAGTCCACAACGAAGATCCCACAACGTTCAATCGTCTCCGACGTAGTCCACAACGAAGGTCCCACGACGCTCGATCACCTCTGCTGTCAGATCGCTACTCTGCAGCCGGATCCGCCAGCATGGGGATCGAGTTGCAGAAAGCAATCTGACAGCCTAGGGGCAGTGACCCACTATGTGCATCACTGCGCCCGGGCTGTCAGATCGCCTTCTGCAGCTCGATGCCCATGCAGGGGGATTGGGCTGCAGAGCAACGATCTAAGAGCCCGGGCGTAGTGACTCACTATGTGCATAACTGTGCCCGTGCTGTCAGATCACTTTCCGCAGCTTGATCCCCATGCAGGGGGGTCGGGCTGCAGAGCAGCAATCTGACAGCCTAGGCGCATTGACCCACTATGTGCATCACTGCGCCCAGGCTGTCAGATCGCTTTCCGCAGCTCGATGCCCATGCAGAGGAATCAGGCTGCAGAGCAGCAATCTAAGAGCCTGGGCGGAGTGACCCACTATGTGCATCACTGCGCCCGGGCTGTTAGATCGTTTTCTGCAGCTTGATCCCCATGCATGGGGAACGTGCTGCAGAGAAGTGATCTGACAGCCCGGGCGCAGTGACCCACTATGTGCATCACTGTGCCCCGGCTGTCAGATCGCTTTCTGCAGCTCGATGCCCATGCAGGGGGGTCGGGCTGCAGAGCAGCGATCTAAGAGCCCGGGCGCAGTGACCCAATATGTGCATCTCTGCACCCCGGGCTGTCAGATAGTTTTCTGCAGCTCGATCCCCATGCAGGAGATCGGGCCGCAGAGCAGCAATCTGACAGCCCCAGCACAGTGACCCACTATGTGCATCACTGTGCCTGGGCTGTTAGATCGTTTTCTGAAGCTTGATCCCCATGCATGGGGAACGTGCTGCAGAGCAGTGATCTGACAGCCCGGGCGCATTGACCCACTATGTGCATCACTGCACCCGGGCTGTCAGATAGTTTTCTGCAGCTCGATCCCCATGCAGGAGATCGGGCCGCAGAGCAGTGATCTGACAGCCCGGGTGCAGTGACCCACTATGTGCAACACTGCGCCTCGGCTGTCAGATCGCTTTCTGCAGCTCGATGCCCATGCAAAGGGATTGGGCTGCAGAGCAGCGATCTAAGAGTCCGGGCGCAGTGACCCACTATGTGCATCACTGCACCCGGGCTGTCAGATAGTTTTCTGCAGCTCGATCCCCATGCAGGAGATCGGGCCGCAGAGCAGCGATCTGACAGCCCCGGCGCAGTGACCCACTATGTGCATCACTGCGCCCGGGCTGTCAGATCGCTTTCTGCAGCTCGATGCCCATGCAGGGGGAACGGGCTGCAGAGCAGCGATCTAAGAGCCTGAGCGCAGTGACCCACTATGTGCATCACTGCGCCCGCGCTGTCAGATCGTTTTCTGCAGCTCGATCCCCATGCAGGGGGATTGGGCTGAAGAGCAACGATCTAAGAGCCTGGGCGCAGTGACCAACTATGTGCATCATTGCGCCCGGGCTGTCAGATAGTTTTTTGCAGCTCGATCCCCATGCACGGGGAACGTGCTGCAGAGCAGTGATCTTACAGCCCGGGCACATTGACCCACTATGTGCTTCACTGCGTCCCGACTGTCAGATCACTTTCTGTAGCTCGATGCCCATGCAGGGGGATCGGGCTGCAGAGCAGCGATCTAAGAACCTGGGCGCAGTGACCCACTATGTGCATCACTGCGCCCGGGCTGTCAGATCACTTTCCGCAGCTTGATCCCCATGCAGGGGGGTCGGGCTGCAGAGCAGCGATCTAAGAGCCTGGGTGGAGTGACCCACTATGTGCATCACTGCGCCCGGGCTGTCAGATAGTTTTCTGCAGCTCGATCCCCATGCAGGGGTATCGGGCCACAGAGCAGCAATCTGACAGCCCGGGCGCATTGACCCACTATGTGCATCACTGCGCCCAGGCTGTCAGATCACTTTCCGCAGCTCGATCCCCATGCAGGGGGATCAGACTGCAATGAAGGGATCTGATGACCCTGGGACAGTGGTCCATCATGTGATCACTGTGCTAGAGCAGTCAGATCACTTTCTGCAGCTTGATCCCCAGGATCAAGCTGCAGAAAGTGATCTGACAGCTCCAGTACAGTGATCCACAATGGATCACTGTGGATCACTGTGCTGGAGCTGTCAGATCACTTTCTGCAGCTTGATCCCCAGGATCAAGCTGCAGAAAGTGATCTGACTGCTCCAGCACAGTGATCCACAGTGATCACATGATGGATCACTGTCCCAGGGCCATCAGATCCCTTCCTGCAGGAGCAGGAAGCGGCAGAGTTGGTGGAACTTGCGAACAGGAGGACCGGAAGAGGAGGAGGAGGAGCGGGACCGCAGAGGCGACAGGAGGGCAGCACGGATATCGGAGAGGTGAGTGGAAGAGGTGAGTGGGAGAGGCGATCGCCGCTCCGGTGATGGGGGAGCAGTCAGGAGAAGCGGGGGGGGTGTGGGGGGCAGGAAGGAAAAGCAGGGGGCAGAAAGATGAAGGGGGGCAGGAAGATGAAGTGGGGGTAGGAGGGAGAAGCGGGGGACAGGGGGGAGTCAGTGGATGACAGGGCGGAGATCGGAGGACAGGGAGAGAAGCGGCAGGCAGGGAAACATTACAGGAGCAGTGATTTTTGCTTTCACTTTCAAGCGCCAATCACCGCGCTTGTAGCCTCAGGTGGGCAAAGCGACCCCCCCTGGGGTGTATAGTACATGTCCCCATGTACCTGCAGGTCGAGTGACAGGCCAGTGACACCCTCACTCGACCTGCAGGAGCACGATCAAGAGGTGTCACAGGGGGTGTGCCATAGGTCGGGAACGACTTGGTTTCCATGGCACAAACGCTGTGACACGGGTCGTGAAGGGGTTATCCCTTTCATGACCCAACCTATTTTGACCCCAAAGACCTTGGCATTTTTGTTAATTCTAACCAGTGTCCCTTTATGAGGTAATATCTCTGGAACGCTTTAACGGATCCTAGCGATTCTTAAATTGTTTTTTGTGACATATTGGGCTTCATGTTAGTATTAAATTTATGTTTATGCGGCAGCAGGGATGAGCAAACTGTACGGTAACCGGATTGGTCAGGATTACACATCCTGAGCAATCCGGTTACCGCATTGCGGCTCCCTCCACACATTTTTGTTGAAAAATGTGTGGGACCGCAACTGCGTTCACCGCATCCGGATCTGGATGCGGTGAACGCAATTCAAGTTTAAAGTGTGACTCCAGCCTAAAACATCCTGCAGCTTTTGTTTTAGGCAACATCAATCATCTGAAGGGTTTCTTTTAAAAGATAAATAAAAAGAAGCTCAAATCCTGGAATTCACTTTACACTATGGTCTTGTAGAGCACTTAGTGCTATACGTGTGCATTAAAGATACTGCATAAATATGAAGTAACTTGCACTACAGTTCACATTTTATACTCCAATTGCTAATATCGAAGTATTTTCCTTAAAATAAAACATTTTTCAGATCAATTTCACGGTGCACACACTCTGGTGATTTAGAAAAAAAATATATATAATACAAACAATAGGTGAAAGTAAAAAATGATTTATTTTTTTGTTTACCTTTTGTAAATCTGTAGATGTTGATCCTACTGTATGAGCATTGGGTTTCCTTTTGTTCCCATGCAGCAGAGACATCTAGTGGAGAGGAGCACGCAAAGGGCTAGGTAGCACTGCTAGTTTGAGTACACTACACATCTTTTTTTCTTAAGACCTTTAGAAGATACAATAATGAACACATCAGTTTTCTAAGTAATTATATTTGCAAAGATGCTATTGATATGAATTTCTCACCAGATGTCATTAACAAAACCACACCACTCCACACAGTCAAAGAAATCAAACCATAGATACGGTAATAATAATATTTTTTATTTATACAGCGCCAAGCATATTCCGCAACACTTTACAATTCAAAGAGGACATGTACAGACAATATGAGACCATACATAGTAATAAGAAATTCAACAGATACCAAGACGCGTGAGGTCCCTACTCACAAGCTTACAATCTATGAGGAAAAAGGGGGTGCACAAAAGGTAAATGGTAAAAACTGCTTGTCATAAATGATCCATCCATCTATATAATAAACTAGCTGTAGTATCCGGCTACGCCCGGGTTAATAAATAACTGATGTTAGCTATAACAAAATAAAATTTGAATATGTCATATTAATGACCTGTAAGAAAATAGAAGCTCAGCTGTGATTGATTGCTATAGGCAGCCTAATAAATATCCAGCCAATAGTAAACCCTCCCCTGGCCGGGCAGTATATGTTACCTAACACATACACATAATAGACAGCTCATGTGAGTGACATCTGCCTTAATTCCCTATATGGCACATGTGTTGCACATTGGCTGTTTTTAATCAGATGTTTATGTTTGGAAATTAAAGATAGCACACGTATAAGGCGAGTTGTGTGAGGTGATTTGTGCACATCTGTGTCTGTCTGTGTGGTGTGTGTGTCCCTGGGGTGTGTGTATGTGTGTGTCCCTGTGGGGTGAGTGCATGTGTCCCTATAGGGTGTGTATGTGTGTGTGTCCCTATGGGGGGGGGTCTGTGTGGTGTGTGTCTCTGTTGTGTGTGTCTCTTTATGATGTGTGTGTCCCTGTGGGGTGAGTGCATGTGTCCCTATAGGGTGTGTATGTGTGTGTGTCCCTGTGGAGGGGGGGGTGTCTGTGTGGGCTGTGTGTGTCTCTGTGTTGTGTGTGTCTCTTTGTGGTGTGTGTGTGTGTCCCTGTGCGGTGAATGCATATGTCCCTATAAGGTGTGTATGTGTGTGTGTCCCTGTGGGGGGGTCTGTGTGGTGTGTCCTTGTGGGGGGGGGTCTGTGTGGTGTGTGTGTCTGTATTGTGTGTGTTTCTTTGTGGTGTGTGTGTCCCTTTTGGGTGAGTGCATGTGTCCCTATAGGGTGGCTATGCGTGTGTGTCCTTGTGGGGGGGTCTGTGTGGTGTGTGTGTCTGTATTGTGTGTGTCTCTTTGTGGTGTGTGTGTGTCCCTGTGGGGTGAGTGCATGTGTCGCTATAGGGTGTGTGTGTGTCCCCTTGGGGGTGTGTGTGTCTCTTTGTGGTGTGTGTTTGTTCGGGTACGTGATGAGTATCCAATGTTGGGGCTGCACCTTAGCGACTATATACTTGCTGCTACTCTTTGTGTGCGTGTGGTGTCTATACATGTCGCCGTGCGTGGTGAATATCTCATGTTGGGGCCCCACCTTAGTGACTATATGCTGGTATGTGCTGTTAGTCTTTGACGCTATCATTAAGCCCCTCTCATTCACAACTGTCAACTGGTAACTGTCACTTTTTCCCCATTATGTAGATAGGGACAAAATTGTTTGGTGAATTGGAATGTGCGGGGTTAAAATTTCGCCTCACAACATAGCCTATGACGCTCCCGGGGTCCAGACGTGTGACTGTGCAAAATTTTGTGGCTGTAGCTGACAGCTGTCGATTTTCCTCCAACACTTTTCCATTCACTTTTTCACAATTATGTAGATAGGGGCAAAATTGTTGGGAGAACTGGAACGCACAGGGTTAAAATTTCGCCTCACAACATAGCCTATGACGCTCTCGGGTCCAGATGTGTGACTGTGCAAAATTTTGTGGCTGTAGTTGCGACGGTGTAGATGCCAATCCCGGATATACATACATACACACACATACACACATTCAGCTTTATATATTAGATAGGGGATTCAAAAAACGTTGCATGAAGCGGTCACCAGCAATGATCTCTTCAAATAAAGGTAAAGTGCTCTTAAAGGGAACCAACCACCCCAAATGACCCCCCCGGACTGTTAATATGTGTCCCTACACCCAGCACACACATTTGGGGCAATCGTTTATGCTAAAAAAACTGTTTAGTAGAAGCTAAGGGCCTTTTCACATCAGCGTTTTTTTAAATTTGCGGCAGATGCGGTGAAAAAAACGCATCTGCCGCAATTACCGCATACCGGCTCCACTTGCGGCGCGGTTGCGGTAAACGCCATGCAAAGTATAGGCGTACTTGCGGCAGGTGCGGCAAGTGCGGTTTTGCACTTGCGGCAGGTGCGGCAGCAAAACAAACCACGGCTGACCGCGGTTTTTTTCGCTGCCGCACCTGCCGCAAGTGCAAAACCGCACTTGCCGCATCTGCCGCAAGTCCCCCTATACTTCCTATGGAAAAAAACGCAACCGTGCCGCAAGTGGAACGGTTATGCGGCAAACGCGGCAGATGCGGTTTTTTCACCGCATCTGCCGCGAATTACGAAAAACGCTGATGTGAAAGGGCCCTTAGATCATTAGCAGAATTGAGGGCACAGGTAGGCTGATAGACATAGGTGAGGAAGGGGATGTAGGGCAGTGCAGAAGTGTGGAAGGCTTTGTGGGTGAGAGTGATAAGTTGAATTGTACTCTATACACTATAGCAGACGGGCAACCAGTGCAATGATATGCACAGGGTAAATGTATCGGTGAATTGGAAGGAGAGAAATATGATCCTGGCCACTGCAATCAAGATGGATTGGAGAATGTAAAGTTTAGTAAGCGGGAGTCTGATTAGTAGAAAATTTCAAAAATCGAGATTCAATAAGAGTGTCAGGAGGAGGTTTTTCAGAGTCAACGGTAAGAAAACGTCAAATTCTAGAGATGTTTTTGGGATGTACAGTTAGGGCCAGAAATATTTGGACAGTGACACAATTTTCGCGAGTTGGGCTCTGCATGCCACCACATTGGATTTGAAATGAAACCTCTACAACAGAATTCAAGTGCAGATTGTAATGTTTAATTTGAAGGGTTGAACAAAAATATCTGATAGAAAATGTAGGAATTGTACACATTTCTTTACAAACACTCCACATTTTAGGAGGTCAAAAGTAATTGGACAAATAAACATAACCTAAACAAAATATTTTTATTTTCAATATTTTGTTGCGAATCCTTTGGAGGCAATCACTGCCTTAAATCTGGAACCCATGGAAATAAACAAATGCTGGGTTTCCTCCTTCTTAATGCTTTGCCAGGCCTTTACAGCCGCAGCCTTCAGGTCTTGCTTGTTTGTGGGTCTTTCCGTCTTAAGTCTGGATTTGAGCAAGTGAAATGCATGCTCAATTGAGTTAAGATCTGGTGATTGACTTGGCCATTGCAGAATGTTCCACTTTTTTGCACTCATGAACTCCTGGGTAGCTTTGGCTGTATGCTTGGGGTCATTGTCCATCTGTACTATGAAGCGCCGTCCAATCAACTTTGCAGCATTTGGCTAAATCTGGGCTGAAAGTATATCCCGGTACACTTCAGAATTCATCCGGCTACTCTTGTTTGCTGTTATGTCATCAATAAACACAAGTGACCCAGTGCCATTGAAAGCCATGCATGCCCATGCCATCACATTGCCTCCACCATGTTTTACAGAGGATGTGGTGTGCCTTGGATCATGTCCGTTCCCTTTCTTCTCCAAACTTTTTTCTTCCCATCATTCTGGTACAGGTTGATCTTTGTCTCATCTGTCCATAGAATACTTTTCCAGAACTGAGCTGGCTTCTTGAGGTGTTTTTCAGCAAATTTAACTCTGACCTGTCTATTTTTGGAATTGATGAATGGTTTGCATCTAGATGTGAACCCTTTGTATTTACGGTCATGGAGTCTTCTCTTTACTGTTGACTTAGAGACAGATACACCTACTTCACTGAGAGTGTTCTGGACTTCAGTTGATGTTGTGAACGGGTTCTTCTTCACCAAATAAAGTATGCGGCGATCATCCACCACTGTTGTCATCCGTGGACGCCCAGGCCTTTTAGAGTTCCCAAGCTCACCAGTCAATTCCTTTTTTCTCAGAATGTACCCAACTGTTGATTTTGCTACTCCAAGCATGTCTGCTATCTCTCTGATGGATTTTTTCTTTTTTTTCAGCCTCAGGATGTTCTGCTTCACCTCAATTGAGAGTTCCTTTGACCGCATGTTGTTTGGTCACAGCAACAGCTTCCAAATGCAAAACCACACACCTGGAATCCACCCCTGACCTTTTAACTACTTCATTGATTACAGGTTAACGAGGGAGACGCCTTCAGAGTTAATTGCAGCCCTTAGAGTCCATTGTCCAATTACTTTTGGTCCCTTGAAAAAGAGGAGGCTATGCATTACAGAGCTATGATTGCTAAACCCTTTCTCCGATTTGGATATGGAAACTCTCATATTGCAGCTGGGAGTGTGCACTTTCAGCCCATATTATATATATAATTGTATTTCTGAACATGTTTTTGTAAACAGCTAAAATAACAAAACTTGTGTCACTGTCCAAATATTTCTGGCCCTAACTGTAGGTGACATGACTGGGCTAGTGATTGGATATAAGGACTGAAGGAGAGATCTGAGTAAAATATAACCCCAGACAGCAGGTGTGCTGCTGGGGAGTAGTTGTAGAACTATAAATGAAAGTGGCAATAATGCGTTTAGTAGAGGGAGGAAACACGAGAAAGTTCAGTTTTTGAAAAACTCAGTTTAAAATAGAGAGAGAACATGATTTTGCAGAAAGCAGACAGACAATCACTGGTATCTTGTAGTATCATAGGGATGATGTCAGGGGAAAAGGTGTATAACTGAGTGTCATCAGTATAGATATGATACTAAAAACTGAATCTACTTTTTGGTTTGTCCAATATAGGCAGTGTATACAGAGAAGAGAAGTGGGCCTAAGACTGAACCCTGAGGGACCCTGACATTTAGAGGAAGAGGAGAAAAATAGGAGGTGGCAAAAGATACAGTAAAGGAGCAGTCAGAGAGCAAGGAGGACAACAAGTAGAAGTGATGTCTAATAGAGCTGAGCATAGTGAGGAGGAACTAGTTATCCACAGTATTGAATTCTGCAGAGAGAGCCAGGAGATTCAGCAGGTAGCGATGACTAGTGATGGGCGAAACTGCCGATGTTTGGGTTCGCGGACTCGATCAGACTTTTCTTTAACTCCTTCACCACCGGTGATCTTCCGTTTTCTGTTTTAGTTTTTCCCTTTTTGTTCCAAAAGCAGTAACTTTTTTATTTTTCCATTAATATAGACATATGAGGGCTTGTGTTTTGTGGGACGAGTTGTACTTTCAGAATACATAATTTATTTTACCATATACTGTACAGGAAAATGGGAAAAAAGTGCTGTAAATTGCAATAAAAGTGTAATTACACATTTGATTTTTGGATGTTTTATTCACCATGTTCACTATGTTGTAAAACTGATGTGTCAGAATGATGCCTCAGGTCGGTACTAGCTCGTAGATACCAAACATGTATAATTTTACTGTTATCTAACTGGTGAAAAAAATTCTGAAGTTTTGAAAGAAAAAGAATTGCGCTTTCGGTGCCATTTTCCATGACCCATAGCATTCTCATTTTTCGGGATCTGGGCCTATGTGATGGCTTATTTTTGTGACTTTTATGAGCTGACATTTCTAATGATACCATTTTTGGGTAGATGCACTCACCCGTTATTGCATTTTATTGCAGTGTGGCGGCGACCAAAAAAACATAATTTTGGCGTTTGGACTTTTTTTTCCATTGTGCACTTTAAAGATCTGATTGATTTTATATATTTATATATCGGGCATTTCTGAATACGGCTATACCAAATACCGTATTTACTCGCTTATAAGCCAAGTTTTTCAGCCCAAAAATTGGGCTGAAAAGTACCCCCCTCGGCTTATACGCGAGTCATACGCCCCCATGAGTATACAGCAGCCCCAGCAGCCTCAGTAATCCAGGTCCCCCCCCCTTGCTCTGGAAATCTGTAAAGTAAAATCTTTATACTTATCACTGTCCTGTCGCCGCCGTCCCCGCCGCTGCCGACATCGCGCTCACCCGGCTTCATCCGTCGTCTTCTTCCGGCTTCCTGTTCGGCGCAGGCAATGACGTCATTGCCTGCGCCGAAACAGGAAGCCGGAAGAAGACGGACGGATGAAGCCGGTGAGCGCATGTCGGCAGCGGGGGACGGCGGCGACAGGACAGTGATAAGTATAAAGATTTTACTTTACAGGTTTCCGGAGCAAGCGGGGGGGACCTGGATTACTGAGGCTGCTGGGGCTGCTGTATACTACCACTGGGGGCTGCTGGGCTGCTGTAATACTACCACTGGGGCTGCTGTATACTACCACGGCTGCTGGGCTGCTGTATACTACCACTGGCTGCTGGGCTGCTGTATACTACCACTGGGGCTGCTGGGGCTGCTGTATACTACCACTGGGGCTGCTGGGCTGCTGTATACTACCACTGGGCTGCTGGGGCTGCTGTATACTACCACTGGAGGCCGTATACCACTGGGGGTACCGTATACCACGCTGCTGGGCTGTATACCTGTGCTGGGGTCCACCCTCGGCTTATACACGAGTCAATAGGTTTTCCCACATTTTGGGGGCAAAAGAAAAGGGGGTCCGCTTATACACGGGTCGGCTTATACACGAGTATATACGGTATGTGTATTTTTTAATTTTTCAATAGTTTTATTTTCAATTGCGCAAAAGTGATTTGAACTTTTGTCTTTTTTATATTTTCTTTTTTCTAAAAGCATTTTTTATTTTTTTGTTTTACACTGCCTCTTAGGGCGCCACAGTGCTGCACAGTCTGATCACTTGTGCTATGTAGAAAAGAGGTCAGAACTCACCCGCATCGCTGGCGCTGAACTCAGGTGATCCTGTAATTTGAGGTGAGCTTTTCTGTATCACACATCACAGCGGGATCTGACACTCACTAGATTTGGTCCAACTTTAATGCGATAGGGTTCACCTCAGGTCAGAGAGCTGCTCTCTCTATCTGACCTCAGGTGACTCAGACTGTGACGTCACCCCCATTCACTGCCACAGCCTAAACTCATTCAGTTTTGGGTCTCGCCTGGAACGGACGTCGCAGAGGTTCGTGGATGGGTATGTGGGAGTCGAAATATGTGTTTATATTTCTTGTTGTAATAAAAATATTTTTCTCTGTGTGTTGTGTATTATTTAACATTTATTTAGAGGTTCCTAATGGTCGGTCTAACATTACCCCAACATTAGAAACCTCGAACTTAGTGCCAGTTGGAAAAATTCAGTTGACATTAACCAATTTATTACCCAGTTTGCCAACAGCTGCGGGGAAACTGGAAGAGTCATGTACAGCAACAGAAAATGACGCCTCTATGAATGTGCCATTTTTGGCAACGGTTGCAGGCTGCAATTCACAGTGTGGGAGCGGAGCCCAGAACACTTGGGCCTCCCCATACTGAGGATTCCAGCCACCAGCTACCTAGTTGTACCTGGCTGGAAACCAAAAGTACGGTGAAGCCCCACATCGGTTTTCTTTTAATTATTTCATGAAATAACTTTAAAAAAGGGTTTCCCTATCATTTTGGTTTCCAGCCTGGTAAAGCTAGGCAACTGGGCATACGTGCCTTCTGTACTTTGGCTGGCATCTAAAAATGCCTCGAAGCCCCATGTTTTTTTCTTTTTTTTCAAAAAACAAACACATGAAAAGGAAAGAAAACATTAATCTTTATAAGCTGATACCACGCCATTCATGAAAAAACAACACTATCTCTGCACACTCACTAAACACTCCCCTTCCACATCCTCCAAGACAAATTACCCCTCACCAGGGATGACCGAACTAACTGGAGAGTCATAGCCAACTACCTCAGCACTCACAATCTCAAACTCACAGTTTCGCAAGTAATTGACGAACTTATAAACACCCCGCGGAAAGCCTCCCTTTGGGGAACGAGCTCTCTCTATAGAATCTTCAACGAAGAAGTCGAATTACTAAACCTCTCATTCTTTGGAGCTTGGAGGAGAGTTGGGTATCCACGTGACCTGGGAAAATGCTAAAACTATTAAGACCGTGTATTTCAGCTCATCTTGTGCCACCCTCCATGAGTCTTACTATAAGGTCCTCTCACGATGGTACTATACCCCTATCAAACTATATCATATGAACCCCAATCACGACCCATCTTGCTGGAGAGGCTGTGGAAACCTGGGAACCCTCTCACATATTTTCTGGCACTGCCCCGTCCTGACCAATTACTGGAGAGATGTCAAATCTCTAATTACAAATGTCACTGGGATTCAAATAAACTTCACCCCAGAATTAATATTACTACTGATTGGCACAGAGGACCTCCCTCACCACATACGCTTTTTAACATCCCACATTATTTTGACTGCTAGAGTCCTGATAGCCTGAGGTCGAACAAACCAGAACCCCCCAAAGTGGATGACCTGATTGAAATAGTGTCGACTCACTGTACTTTCGAGTACAACTTCGCTATACGCGCAAACAGGTTCCCAAAATTCCTAGGGCGTTGGGAGGCATGGTTGACAACCTTTTCCCCATCCCTCCTGCAATAGGCCGCTAACGTAAAAATTTCATGATGATTTGACTGTATCTTCCCCACAATGCTTTCAAGCTTGCATTACGATTTGGACAAATGCATAGAGTGTGTTCGGACTATTCAGTATTCGATATTCATTTGTACCTTTCCAATTTTCTCTCTTTTTGTACGAGCGCTGTATTTGAATTTGCATATTACTTACGACTTGTACCGTTCATGTTATTTGTTGGTTTGTTTACTTGTAATGTTTATTACCCTTCCCCTCCCTCCCACCTCCTCCCTCTTTATTTATGTATCTAATTCCTCCCCTCCCCCCTCCCTTAAAATTTCAATAAAGATATTTGGACAACTAAACACTGTGCTGCTCTTTCCTACACCGTACCGAAAATGGTGGTATTTAATTTTCCTTCTCTGGTGACATCACATCCTGACTTTTTGTGACAACAAATAAGCACCAAAACCATGACGTGGTTTTGATACAGTTTTCATGCTTTTTTTAGTGCAATTTTGTCACAAAACTGCATTAATTGTGTTCAATGTGTTTATCTGCATCTCCTGACCCAAAGAAGCACCAAAACCGAAATGCGTTTTTGCTGCGGTTCTCATGCTTTTTTCAGTGTGGTTTTTGCCATGGATTTCATGATTTTTTTAGTGCAATTTTGGCACAAAACTGCATGCATTGTGTTCGATATGTTCATCTACATGTCCTGGCAAAAAATTGCATCAAAAACATAATGCATTTTTTGCCGCAGTTTTCATGTATATTTAGTACAGTTTTGGCTCAAAACTGCATGCGTTGTATTCAATGTGTTCATCTACATCTCCTGGCCAAAAAAATCCACAATGCAGTTTTTGCCACATTTTCATACTTTTTTTTGTGCAATTTTGGCACAAAACTGCATGCATTGTGTACAATGTGTTCATCTACATCTCCTGGCGAAAAAATGCACTAAAACTATAACATGGTTTTTGCTGCAGTTTTCGTGTTTTTTTAAGTGCAATTTTGGTACAAAACTGCATGTATTGTGTTCAATATGTTCATCTGCATTTCCTGTGAAAGAAGCACAAAAAAGTGATGCCTTTTTTGCCACGGTTTTCATGTTTTTTTAGTGCAATTTTTCCACAAATCTGCATGCATTGTGTCCAATATGTTGTTCTCCATCTCCTGGCAAAAAAAGCACCAAAAGAGCAATGTGGTTCTGACTGTGGTTTTCATGCTTTTTTTAGTGCAATTTAGGGACAAAACTGCAAGCCTTGGGTTCAATGTGTACATTTGCCTCTCCTGGCAAAAAAGCACCTAAACAAAGTTTTGACACAGTTCAGTCCTTTTTATAAAATTATTCCTTGAAATAATATAAAAAAAAATGACGTGGGGCTTTGCTGTATATTTGGATGCCAGCCAGGTACAGCAAGAAGGTAAAGGCCGGCCCCTACCTCTAGTTGCTTAGTTTTACCTGGTTAAAAGCAAAAAATATAGGGAAGCCCTTTTTTAATTATTTAATGAAATAATACTGCTATAAGGTGTGACACTGGAAAATTCACCTCAGGTCAGAGAGACTATGGTAGATGTAGAATGTATGTGCTGTTTGCGACTTACTCCAACAGCCAATCACAGACACCCACTCTCTTTGACAGTGTCTGTGATTACATATCCAGGAAAGACAGTGTTCTTTGATCCGCGCAAGCCGTACTTGGAAAAGGACCACAATAGATCAGAAGGTAATGGCGCCTTCATTCAATGCATTTCTGAGCATATCCACGCTCCTTTCCCGTTCCTTCATCAGGATAGCTACCGTGATGCGAGACATCTACCTTCAATGGCTGCAGGACCTTAATCAGCTGACCGGGAAGGGGCGGCAACCTGATCAGCTGATGTGTCATATCACTGCATCAACTGAGCGGTTTAAATCGCCCGCTAAAACCGATCGATTTTGGTGGGTGATTTAAACCGCTCAGCTGATGCGGTCATGTGCCACATCAGCTGATTGGGTTGCCACCGCTTCCCGGTCAGCCAATTAAGGTCCTGCAGCCTTCGGAGGTAGATGCCTCACATTGCGGGACCCTCAGCGGAGAGATGAGCATTTATTTTTTATTTTTAACCATTCCTTTCTTTAATTTCACTTTCTAGTGTAAGTAGATACACTGCTAAAGTGAAAGCGCCAACACCACTTGCCTGGCTCGGCTCCCCCCAGCTCTTTTTGTGTCCGGATCCCTCAAAATCCCGGATCTAGACACAGAAATGGCATCTGGACCTGTCCATTCCTTTCCGTGTGGTCCTGCAAAAAACAGGATCCCCATGGACAGGAACAAAACCGTGGTGTTAAGACCATTATATTTACCTATTAATAGATGATTAGAGACTTTAGTAAGGGCAGTTTCAGTAGAGTGTAAACTGGATTGTAGAGGGTAAAGATAAGAATTATCTGGGAGATAGAAGATCAGACAATGGTGGACCAAGCGTTCCAGGAGTTTAGGGATGATGGGCAGATGAGAGACAGGTCTGTAGTTAGCAGCGCAAGTCTGGTTGAGTAATGTTTTTTTAAGTGATGGGTGTATTATGACGTGTTTGAAGGAGGAGGAAAAGACACCAGATGAGAGAGAGAGGTGACAGCCAGGGAGAGGGCCCGAGAATGTCAGGGAATATGGTCACTGTGGGGCACTGTATTATTATTATTATTTACTTATATAGCGCCATTATATTCCATGACGCTTTACATGCGGAAAGGGTAGACGAGGACAAGTACAATAAATGTGGATTATCAGGTCATGCATGAGGGGAGAAGATCCTGTCCACAAGGGCTCACAGGCTACGAGGGGTGGGTGGGGAACCAGTAGGAGGGGGAGGTGCCGGTCGTGAGGCGGTACGGTGGATTGGGCATCATTGCAGGTTGTAGGCTTGACGGAAAAGGTTTCTTTTGAAGGTTCCCAGGGTAGGAGTGTGTCTGATATGGTGGGGAAGAGAGTTCCAGAGTATGGCAGTATGCGGTTGTGAGAAGAGGAGATGAGGGGGGAGTAGAGGAGGAGTTCTTGGGAGGATCGCAGGTTGTATGAGGGTAGGTACCGGGAGACCTTGTCGGAGATGTATGGAGTGGACAGGTTGTGTATGGCTTTGTATGTCATGGTTAGTGTTTTAAACCAAGATCTCTTAGAAGTGGGGAGCCAGTGAAGGGCTTGGCAGAGGGGGGAGACAGGGGAGTAGTGGGAAGACAGATGGATTAGATGGGCAGCAAGAGACTTATTACAATATGAGGTAATGAGGGTCATCATTTATAAGGAGGCACAATTGGGGAACGTTATCATAATTGAGAAAGCAAGAAAGCACAGGGGGTGATTTTATTCTTAAAAATAGGTTTCGAGTCATTATAAAAAGGGGTCAACGGAGATTATTATTAAAGGAGGCACAGGGGAATAATTATAGGGCAGTATAAGTTTTGGTTTGTGTAGAGGGGTTGAAATGTCAGTAGGTTGCTAGAAAAGCAGTAAAGATGTCTGTGTGTTACATTTTGAAGGAACGAGTTATAGCTGATAGAGGAGTGTTCTGGGCTGAATAGTACAGAAAATGTAAAGTGAATGACTATGATTAGTGAATACCTCACTGGTGAGAATGTGCACAGCACACACATACTGTATATGGTCTGCAGAACACTGGTGTAAAACTGCTATTACCATTATATGATGTTAATATCAGTCTTAGTACAATGGTCTTGGTTATCCAGGCTTGATGTTAAATTAAACCTTTCATGTCTTTTTTTTGCTTTTAAACCACCCCCAATGTAATTTAAATCATGCATTGTGCATCACTAACCTGGTTTACTAAAAAAAAATCCATGAATTTATCATAAAAAAATCACTTTAGATATTTAGCTTTTTGCATTACGTATGTCAATAAACAGTCATCGGAGTGGCAATAAGTCTCGTCAATCCACTTCTGTCATGTAGTTTTTAAAACTTACGGTAGTAATGTCCCTGCAATATATTAACATTGATCACTGAAGGTTTCTGCAGGTGATTAATGACCTGTGGTGATGTCACGATCCTGTGACGGTAATAGGCGGAGCTAAGCAAGCCTCAAATCAAAGACCCTTTGGGCTTAGCTCAGCCTATTACGATTACATGCTCATGACATCACCACAGACTGGTCCTTCCACAGCATGTGTATTTCTGCACTGTGTGATGTAAATATATTACAATGCAGGGGGCATAACTATGTTTTATTAACCGCATAACTGAAGTGGATTGATGAGACTGTTATCAGCTGAAGAACCACCCCACTGACTGTTTTGTTAATATACAGTACATAATGCAAACATCTGAGCATCTGAATTGAGGGATGTGCAAATCTACTTGTCACTATTGGGTACTCGCACGGATATTATGATATTTAAGCTAGTCAGTACTCACTGATTATCTGTGTGCTTGCCTCATGAGATTCGAGGGTCTCGCTCAGCATGTTTGGCACCTGATTTCTGGCATTAAACGTGCTGAGCTATTTATTGAATTTGAACACTTGTGTAGACACAATTTACACATTCTTGTGTTGCACCTGGCATGCGTGTCACTTGGTCTTGGTGTTGAAAAGAGGTGGTACCTCTGCAGCCTACGTTGTTTGAGGGTGATCTTTTCATCAACTGATCTGCAACGGCCCTCGTGAATGATTCCATTGTGTAAACCTTTTCTTACTCCGGAATGAGAGAAGGAAATTTCTCTTTGTACAGTGAGTCGAGAAAGATGTACAATCAATATTTGTTGTTGGCTAAAATGTCTATCATGCGAAGGTCTTTGGAAAGGCAGTTGAACATAAACTGTGCCATGTGTGGCAAACTACAAACAGCCAAAGGGTCAGTGTCACCACTAGGAAAAACAGCAATGATCCTCTCCTCCTCATGCTGCCTCGGCTCCTTGCCTCCTCCTCCTCCTTTTTAGGCCATCTATGCTGGACAGATACAAAGCTGTGGTTGGTAGTTTCCCTGTAACACAGACAAATAAGTCCTGATCCTCCTCCTCCTATTCATTATCCCCAATGTGGGCAGGGAAATTTGGCAGAGGCTAGGCTGGGTAGTATTAATCATTGGAAAATCTAGCTCCATTGCCACCAGCTGGGCATACAAAGATTGCTATTTAAGATTATACAGTGAGCATTTGAATAGTCAGAGAAGTGGGATAGTTACACTGATAATAACATCATCTGGGAATTGTATTGTTATAATTATTGTACTTGTCTATGTATGCTCCTTTTTCACATGTAAAGTGCCATTGAATAAATAGTGCTATAATAATTAATAAGACATACATTTTTTAAAAAAATTACCCCTCACAGTCTTGGTGCAGTAATCAAAGTTTTCAAGAATCTCACAAATGTCAAAGATCCACACCTACTCAACAGCTGTTATATGTGATGGCTGAGTGTCAGTCTGATTGGCATGTTGAAGCTGGAATTTAACTCCTGTCTTATGCTGAACATTAAGCCTTGCCAACATATGTAATGTTGACTTCCAGCACATGGCCAGGTTGCAAATCATTTGGTGACAAGGCAAATTAAAGCACTGCTGTAGCGTTGCAAGACCAGCGAAAACAGATGACTTTCTGAAATGGGCGCTGACACTGTGTACCTTGCCAACCAGGCATGGCAAGTCAAGGTATGTTTTTAGAAACCGCTGTACAACTAAGTTTAGCACGTGAGCCATGCATTGAACGTGTACCAGCTTGCCGAGCTTTAAAGCTATCACCAGGTCACACCCATTATCACATTTGACCAGACCTGTTTGGAGGTTCAGTGATGAGAGCCACTGATCAGTCTGTTTTATTATCCCTTGAAACAGCTCTGCTGCAGTGTGTGGTTTATCACCTAAAGAGATGAGCTTCAGCAGACCATGTAGCTTCTTTGCCAAAGCAGTGCTGCAGAGCTCCTAGCTTTGGAGTGATAGCGAGGGTAATGCACCAGAGGATGAGGAGAAGGAAGGGAGACTGTAACTGGCACACAAGGAGACGGAAACTCTGATAGAACCTAGGCACTCTATTCTTGCATGGGTAGGGTGTGTGATGTTCCAGGTTCCGATTCTTTCCCATCCTCCCCTAGATTCACCCAGTGTGCCGCCAGAAAAATGTATCATCCTAACACACAAGAACTTTTTCATGTGTCTTGTTAGGTGGACCTTCCTGGTATGACTTTGTTCAGAGCACAGTTGATATTGTTTAACATGTGTTTGTGTAATATGGGGGCGGCACACCAGGAGAAATAATAGCAGCTGGGAACCTAGAACCGTGGGCCAACAACCACCAAGAGGTCGTGCAAAGACTCCATTCTCTCAAGCTGAAACAGCAACATTCCAGGCTAGAAATCTGGCAATGTGGGCATTTAGTTAATGTTTGGGCATGTGGGTACGTGGCTGGGTATTTACACTTCCTTTTTTAACTTTTGGGCCAGGGACAACTGAACATTGTGCTGGGACAATGAATTAGATGTGGTTGCAATTGATTGTTATGTCTGCGCAAACGCAGGTTATGGGCAGGAGGTATGAGCGCCGGCTTCCTGGACAGCAGATTGGGAAGGACATAGCACATGGAAAGCGGCAGTGGTTTTACCCTGAGACACATGTTTTGTACCTAGGTGTTCCACCCACCTATGGGGTGCTTGGCTGTCATATGCTTGTGCATGCTGCTGGTGCTCAGGTTAGCATTCTTCTTGCCTCTGCTTGTTATGGCAGATGCTACAAATGACAGTGTTTTTGTCTGAAGGACTATCGGAAAAAAAAACAGCCATACAGCAGAAAATGCCCCCTTTGCCTGGAATATTGGTGACTGGGGTGCTCTTGAGCACAGTTAACCCAGTTCTTGCTCTAGTCAAACCACTACCTCTTTCTGCCTGTTTTGGTGCTACAAATCCATACCCCTCTGCGATGCTCTGCCCACTATGCATGCCACTGGTCCAGGTTGGATCAGTGGTCTCATCATAGACCACTTCATCTTCCTATTCCTCAATCTGATTCTACTCCTGAGCTCCTTATCATCACTATCCTCCACCTCTTGAGACAGTAATTGACGTTCCCAATGTGGCTTTCTTCGGCAGTGGATGTCAAATATTTGTGCATCTTCATACTCCATCTACTCATGTCCCTCTTGAATGGTGCATGGTGAGAGCCCAGACTGAATAAAAGGGAATGTAAAGAGCTCCTCGGAGTGCACAAATTTGGGGTCATATGTCTCCTGGGTCTCATAATGGGGGTAGGAAAAAGGACCAGGTTTGGGATTAGTCGGCCCACCCTCTTGGCTACTGGACTAGACCATGTGAAAGACTTGGTGGTGCTACTTGTCAACAGACTGGAGGCATTGCCTACCATTCAAACCATAACCCGAGGGTAATTCAGACTGTGCTGAAGACCTGGAGGAGGAAAAGGGGTGGGGGGAAGGGTACAATTTATTGTACAGGGCCTGCTGTGGGCCCTGCCTAATGAGTAAGTGGGGGCCCTCCAATATGAATAAATGAACTCCCCAATGTATAGAGGACTCAGGTTTACTAACACTTGCTGGCCATCTGAAAACTTGAATTGAGGGCTGCAGAATGACATGGAGGTGGTGTGTTGGAGGAGGAGGAGGGAAAAACCAACATATGAACAGGCGTGTTCTAGCTCGTATTGTAAAGTGCTGTGAAATATGTATTCCACAATCTCCAAAACAATAAAGAAGGGACCACCCAAATATATAAGTAAGAGCAGTCCCTTCCAAATGTATGGTACAGGGCCACCTGAAACTCCTAAAAAAAATATAAGTTTCTTGACACCTGCTGGACCTCTGAAAACTTAAACTGAGGGTCGCAGAATGACATGGAGGAGGTGTTGGAGGGAGGAGGAGGAGGAGGGAAGGGCCAAGATACCAAGAGGCATGTAGCTAGCATTGTAAAGTGCTGGGGTGTACCACTATCTCAATAACAATGAGGGAGGGACCACCCAAACATATGAGTAAGAGCAGTCCCTTCCAAACATATGGTACAGGGCCACCTGAGGCCCCTCATGAAACTCAGATTTCCTGACACTTGCTGGGCCTTGGAAAACTTGAATTGAGTGCCGCAGAATGACACAGTTTCGAGGAGGAAGAGGGTGAAGCCCAACACACCAACATGCATGTTCTAGCTGCCATTGTAAAGTGCTATGAAATATATATTTCACTGTCTCAATAGCAATGAAGGAAGGACTTCCCAAATGTACGAGTACGAGCAGTCCCTCCAAACATATGGTACAGGGCCACCTGAGGCCCCTCATTTACTTAGATTTCCTTAGATCTGCTGGCCCTCTGTAAATTTGAATTGAGAGACGAAGAAATAAATGGTGGTGGAGGAGAGAGCAAAGCTCAGCATACCAATGGGTATGTTCAAGCTGGCCTTGTAAAGTGCTGGGAAATATCTATATAAAAATTATGTATGAAGGAGGGACCTACAAATTGTATAAGTGAGAGCCCTCCCAATTGTAAAAGGAAAGAAAAAGCAAAAGCGCCACATGTAACCATACGGTAAAGGGGAATTATATTTTTTCTCTTCTTTATTTTACTTTATATACAAGTGATTATACATGAAAAACTGTTTCCTAACATTTTTCCCTGTACAAGCCAATTTAGATTAGATTTGATAGGTGTTCTTATGAATCCTAAAAAGTGTCATAATGCTCTGACAACATTATTCCCAAAACCTATTTGTGAGTCAGAAATGCATGTGGGCACCTGCTCCAGGACATTCCCATTTAGTTTCATCACTCTCCCATTCATTTCAGCCTTTTCTCAGATCTCCAGAACTCGTTATTGGGTTCAGCAAAAAATAACTTGCGTTTCCTATTGACTTGTATTGGACTCGCTATGCGGTACAAATATGCGAGTATTACAAACTACTCACTACGAATCTCCCGAATCCGAGTATTTCCCTATTTGTTCATCACTAATCTAAAGTGCTTTATTATTTTATTTTAAACCAGGTTAATGATGCATAATAATTGGTTTAAATAGCATTGGGGGCTATTTAGAAAGAAAAAAGGAAATGACAGGTTTCCTTTAAAATCTAAAGTGACTGCAGACTTCTGAATCCTCAAAGTGATCGCACGCTGTGAGGATTCTCCGGGGCCAGCGCTAGGAGTTGGAGATCATGTGACATAAAGTATGCAATTTGCTGACTAGAGGTGCACATGTAGACCAAGTACCGAGGTGGGCTCCTTAGTGTACATTGAAACTGTGAACGAGGAAAATGGCCAAACACCAAGCTTCCCAAAGGAACTTAATAACTAAACAAACTGGGAAAAAAAGCTTTTCCAATATCACAAGATCCAAATGAATTCACATACACTGGTGATAAAAATTAGAAAATAACGCACAATTTCTTGAATGTAAGGGTACCTTTACATGCCGCCACAATCACTGGCAACCGGTATCAACCGTACGTGCATGGGCACATTTTTAACGGTTGCCAACGATCGCCGATGCCGCATGTACACGCCGCCATTGCGTTGTCAACTCAAGGTATCGTGGTTCCCCGGAAGTTCCAACAGATCCTGCGGATAACTTCCTGTTGATTCCCGTCGCCCCTTCACACACCGCAACCAGTAGGGGAATGTGGGCGTACATGTTCTGCGGCACCAAAACATAGGCGTGACGGAGTTGTGTATTCCGTGACGCTAACACACTGTTTGGACAACGCAATAGCATCATGATTTGCCAGCCTGCGCAGGAAGCCTGGCTAATACATGACGCCATTGCAATTGTGTAGTGTGAATGGACAGCTCTTTAAATATGGTGACAGCCAATGGTTACACAGTAGCCTCCACCAATCATGGCTGATGGGGCGCAGTATAAAGCACGCTGTGGCATGCCCCGGGGAAATCACTAGGCAACGCAGATTCCATCCCTGTCTCCCGTTTACACGTCACTACCATGGCAATTGTCCCTTTGTGTTGCCTTGGATTTTAGAACACGGCTCGGAAACAGCTACCCGAACAATTGCGAGAAACCCGATCACTTTCTCAAATTACACGCTGCCACTTCGTAGCAATTTCAACGCAACAGTCACAAAAATCCCGATTGCCAGGCAGTTGCTACTACGCAGTGGCGGCGTGTAAAGGTACCCTTAAGGTCATTGTGTTGCCCTATGTGAAAATATAGTGAAGTATAGTATAGTTAACATGAGTAAAATAGCAGTATTTTAAGCTAATTTCCTAAACTGAATATATACTAAAGCACAGAATAAAAATGTAAATGAGATAAATGAAAAAGAACACTGATCAAAATGAGAGCAAGCTTTCAGATACCTGCAAGCAATTGGTGTTAATTTGGCCCCTGGTGCTAATTTCCTTAATTATCTGATAAACCCTATTTAACTGACAACTTAACTTTTCAGTTTGCACTCACTATGCAAAAATTGTATGTCGTTTCAAAGTGACTGAAACCCTCCGGCAGCAGGTTGACCAGATGAAGGCTAAAGGGGTCATTCTATCTACCACAGCAACAGAAGTTGGTTGTTCCATGTCTGTGATTTCTAGAATGTTGCACCTTTACAACATCATAAACTCTTTCAAGTTCCCCAAGAAGGCTGGACGTCCTCGAAAGACAAATGCAAGAGAGAACAGGATAATCCTTAGTTTCTCCATGGGTAATTGTTTCAACACTGCAGCTAAACAGGGTAAGGATCTGTCTTGTCATTCAGTGTTATGACGTGTAAGAGCATTTGGACTGAAAGCCCACTCTGTGGTGACCAAACTTCTCATTATCAGAAAGAATCAAAAGGCTAGACTCACCTTTGGTAAGGAGCATGTTGTGTTTCAGAGAAAAAGTGGTCCACAGTTCATTGTAATGATGAAAGCAAGTTTAATTTATTTGGTTCTGAAAGGAAACATTATATTTGTTACCATACTGGGGAAAAACGGAACCCAAAGTGTGTAAAGAAGTCAGTGAAAGGTGGAGGAGGAAGTGTCATGGTTTAGGGAATATTTTCTGCTGCAGGGGTTCGACCTCTCATACACCTAAATGGCAAATGTGTATCAGAACCTTCTTCAACAGGTGGTTCCTTACTTGCATTCAGCACGCAATCAGCCAGCAATTTTCATGTAGGATAATGCTCCTTGTCACACAGCAAAACGGGTACAGCAGTTCCTTGAAACAGAAAATATTGAAACAATAAAATGGCCAGCCCAAAGTCCTGATCTAAACCCAGAAACCTAGAAAACCTCTAGAAAATCCTTGGTGACAAAGTTATGATCAAAAAACCCACAACAGTCAAAGAACTATGGAAGACACTGAAAGAAGAGTGAATCAAACTCACACCAGAGCAGTATGAGAGGCTATTGATCTCCTGTGGCTGCAGATGTGCTGAAGTCATTCAAAGCAAAGACCTGTACAAAGCAAAGGCCTGAACACTTCCTACTGATTGGTGACTGTTGTAACATTCACAAAATGTAGTTTTAATCTTCCTCTGCGCTACAGTCATTGCAGTTCTCTAATTGTGATCATCACGTTTTGGGTAATATGAAGGTTTTAAGTTGATAAACTTTAGTTATTTTGGAAAATTATTTTGGAAAACACTATTCTAGTAGCACGGTGCACCCCTTACACAAAAACCTTCAAATGTTGGTCAAAGTAGATTACATTTTGTCTGAAAAAATCAAGTGATCATACATTGTTCTCTTATTTTGATCACCTTTGTACCCCAGTTGATTCTGACCAGGACCACTGTCCTACAGAACTCAATAGACCCAGATGTAGTCACTACATTAATATAATTTGCCTTACATAACAGCAGCTGTAACATAACATAAATAATGTGGCATATTTTCCATCATCTCACAACATGGTTTTGCCTAATACAAGTGAATTGAGTATAGATGAGTATGTTTAGTCAGAATGTGGCTTGAATTGTGGATATTGCATACTTGCTGTGAAATGACGCACTGTGAGGATTCAAGTCTGAGGTCACATAAACTCTAACCTCAACTCCCTTATTGATCGGAATGGTGGTATTATCACTACTGTATTTGCGGATAATATTTGGTTATGGTATTCATCTGTTATATTGCAATATTATTATTGCAATATTATTATTATCCAACCTTATGTTGCAGTATTGGTATTATTAGAAATATCAGTCTTGTAATAAATCTGAATTTCCTTCAGGCAGGGAAATATTAGTACGTGATATTCCCATCTTAAGCTTGAGGATGGGGACAACATCTATCTATGCGCTTTCAAATGGCAGGGGTGAATTTCAGTCTCAGTGTGTCCCTGCATAAGGGTGATGCTTTTATTGGGAAACATTGGGTTGATATACTAGAGGTATGGAGTCCATAAACGGTAAATTTATTTCACAGAGACTTTCTTGGTCCACCCGAGATGTAATGCATTTAATTACTTGGTCACAACATATATTTTCTTGTTATAGATCCGTTATAGATTTTGTAAAACATTTCTTTATGGACAATCTTTTTTGTGTACTGACAAGCTAGCCCTGCCTTTACCAGACCAGTACACCATCAAGAACAAATCAAGTAAAATACGAGCCCCATCTTCAGTTTCCCCTTTACTGCTTTTATGTAATGTATGTATGTCTCCTAAAAATGCTATTCCTTGTTATGTTCTTCTACAGGGTCTTGAAATACGAAAACCTTAGTATTAACTGTCAGCACTGATTCATCACCAGCTAAAATGCTCTCTCTGGAACTGATTTTCCATGTCCAATAAACACATCTCACTTAATTTTGATCAAGTTTCTGAACCAGTTGGAGTTCTCAGTGTACCATGAATCACTGACACTGCTGTTCCTGTCTCTACTGTAGTGTACACTTTATTCGTAGTTAAGACTACATACCTATTGCTGCCAATTTGTTCTAAGTCTTTTCTCTGCCAAAGTTAATCCACCTCTCTAGCCACTGATAGTGTTCTTACCAGCTTGGTGCAAAATAAATAACTTGCTGGCACTGCCTAAATTGAACATTTGCTTTGGTGCATACTGAACGAAACAAAAATAAAAAAAAGAATTGCACTCAAGAAAGGGGAGGGGAAAACCCAAAGATGCCAATAGTGAAAATTGAAATGTGAATATGCCTCCCCCTTACTGTTTTAAGTGCAACTGACTATTTTTTAAAATAATATTCTATGTGCTCAGTATGCACCAAGTCACACTTTCGGTTTGGGTAGTACCAGCAATTTATTTGTTTTGTATCATGGAGTCATGTCCTTTGTCTAAGCACGCCTTCCAGTTATTCCAGATGTTTTTAGACCACCGAGACCCAAACCAACCACCAGAGACCCCTATGCAATGATGGACACAACAACCATCAACCTGAATCTCTTTATTAAATTCTTTATAACATCAGTAAACAAACTATCAGTTTTCTTTTTGTCAGGGGTCGGCCACAGTTTTTAAATGTACGGCCCAAGGGGCCTATAAACCTGCCATGAAGCACTTTGCCCCCGACCCCCGGGTTAAGATAACCTTTGGAAGGATACTTGGCCCCATCGACTCACTGTGACTTGTAAATTTATGCAAAAACCAGACATATAGGGAAGGAGGGTGGGAAAACCTGCTCCGGATCTCAGATGAGGAGAGAGACTGGAAGCCATGTTGCTGCAGCCTTATAAGGAAGGAGGAGAGATCCCATACTCAGAGAGGGGACACACCCCGTCACTGCAATGGGATTAACCCCAGCGTGACCAAAACAGGCCGGCAGTCAGGGGAGCATCGGCAGATATTGCCAAGGTGCCCCACAAATTTCTCTATTTGCAGGTTCTTTTCCAGCCCATATATGAGAGTTTAGTTTTAGCAGGAAGAGAGGCACAAAAGTAGGTTGGGACCCAGTTGAGAGGTTCAGCTTGTCAAAGTAACTGGGCAAAAGTAAATTTGGCCATGTTTATTTGCAAAGTATCTAAATTTTTGAAAAAAGTTTTTCAGGTTTTTTTTCATTGCAGTAATGCACGGGCACATTTAAATTTTCATTGTTTGCCTTTTTTCGGCCTTTTCCACCTTGATGGATTTTTTTTTACACTTTCTATTATAGCATCTCATACTGTATGAGATACCAATAGTGTTACTAAAATCCTAAATACAGGAGCATCTCAATAAATTAGAATATCATTAGTGATGAGTGAGCACCAAAATATTTGTAATCGCTATATTTGTAACGAGTACTTTGTAATAATCGTGTATTCATTCAGAATAGCGAGTACAATACAAGTGAATGGGAAATGTGAGTAATTTTCTGCTGGACCCGATGATGAGGTCTGGGAGGCCTGTAAAAAGGCAGAGATGGCTGAGAATGTGCTCAAACTGCATGGGAACAGTAGCCAGACATGATGTAGACTGTCTACATACTGTTCTGCCATACAGAGTGACAGAACCTAGTGAAGATAGATAGATAGCACATCAAAAAACAGGCAGCACTCTATACTTAGTCCAAGTGGACCCCTTTTTTCAGCCAAAGGTGTGATGCAACGTTTCAGTCCACACAAGACCTTCCTCAGGCATAGTGCTCATCACACAAAAATGAACAATTTATACACTCCATCATAAATTGGTAATTAAAAGTATACTGTACAAAAATCCGTGTAAAAATACAACAAAATCACATTGTGAATAAAGATATGTGCAAATACATAAAGTGCTTATATAGTGCTCATTAAGGGAGATGCTATATGCATATTCCCTACAATCTTCTAATATAATAATTGCCTAAGCCAGCTTCCGTCCGTTTCTGCTCGAAATGACGTCAGATCCGGACTGAAACTGGCTGTACACCCACTAAGGGTGTAACAAGATGGCCGACCGTTAGCGAGAGCGGGGCTAATACTGCCCCACTCTTGCTATCGGTACTCTCGGTGGCCCCACACACACTCCGCTCTCACTCCCCTCTCCTCCACACACCCCTCACTCGCCACACCACACTCATACCCCCAGGATACCTATACTTACCACCGGCCCCGATGCTGCCATTCACACACATGGATCCTCCATCCCTGGCTCTGTCACGGCCTCCCCCACGGAGGGTGCCAGTCTGGGGGAATCATAGCATAACTGCTCCCACACGGAGGGTGCCAGTCCAGGGGAATCAGGGGGGGCAGGGGGAGAGTGGGGGCCGTGGGGAGGGGGGGGGCAGAGGGAGGGGGGACACCCGCCACCTGCCCACCGTGCTGCTGCGCTGACCACTCTGCCCACCGCGCTGCTGCGCTGACCACTCTGCTCACTGTGCTGCTGCACTGACTACTCTGCCCACCGCGCTGCTGCGCTGACCACTCTGCCCACCGCGCTGCTACGCTGACCACTCTTCCCACCGCGCTGCTGCGCTGACCACTCTGCCCACAGCGCTGCTGCACTGACCACTCTGCCCATCGCGCTGCTGCGCTGACCACTCTGCCAGCTGCGCTGCTGCGCTGACCACTGCGCACCGCACTGCTGCGCTGACTACTCTGCCCACCGCGCTGCTGCGCTGACCACTCTTCCCACCGCGCTGCTGCGCTAACCACTCTGCCCACCGTGCTGCTGCGCTGACCACTCTGCCAACCGTGCTGCTGCGCTGACCACTTTGCGCACCGCGCTGCTTCGCTGACCACTCTGCGCACCGCGCTGCTGCACTGACTATTCTGCCCACCGCGCTGCTGCGCTGACTACTCTGCCCACCGCGCTGCTGCGCTGACGACTCTGCCCACCGCGCTGCTGTGCTGACCACTCTATCCACCGCGCTGCTGTGCTGACCACTCTGCCCACCTCACTGCTGCGCTGGCCACTCTGCCCACCACACTCACTGCTAACCACTGAGCCACCGTACAGTGCTAAACACTGAGCCACAGTACGGTGCTAAACCCTGAGCGACCATACTTTGCTAACCACTGAGCCACCGCGCAGTGCTAACCACTGAGCCACCGTGCAGTGCTAACCACTCAGCCACCGTATACTCTGCTAACCACTGAGCCCCTGTATACTCTGCTAACCACTGAGCTGCCGTACAGTGCTCCATCCTCCTCCTTTCACCGCTCTGTGCTCCGTCCTCCCCCTGCCTGTGCTGCTCCATCCTCCTCCACCGCTTCCTCCTCCTTCCTTTGTCCTCCTCTCCGCCACTCCATCCTCCCCCTGCCTGTGCTGCTCCATCCTCCCCCACCCCACTGCTTCGTCCTCTGTCCTCCTCCCCCCGCCACTCTGTGCTCCGTCCTCCCCCTGCTGCTCTGTCCTCCCCCTTCCTGTGCCGCTCCATCCTCCCCACCCCACCGCTTCCTCCTCCTTCCTTTATCCTCCTCCCCCCCGCCACTCCATCCTCCGTCCTCCCCCTGCCTGTGCTGCTCTGGCCTCCCCCACCCCGCCGCTTCGTCCTCCGTCCTCCTCCCCCCCGCCACTCTGTGCTCCATCTTCCCCCTGTCTGTGCCACTCCATCCTCCCCCACCCCACCGCTTCCTCCTCCTTCCTTTGTCCTTCTCCCCTCCGCCACTCCATCCTCCGTCCTCCCCCTGCCTGTGCTGCTCCATCCTGCCCCACCCGCCGCTTTGTCCTCTGTCCTCCCCCCTGCCGCTCTGTGCTCTGTCCTCCCCCTGCCTGTGCTGCTCCATCCTCCCCCACCCCACCGCTTCCTCCTCCTTCCTCTGTCCTCCTCCCCTCCGCCACTCCATCCTCTGTCCTCCCCCTGTCTATGCTGCTCCGGCCTCCCCCACCCCAGCCGCTTCGTCCTCCATCCTCCTCTCCCCCGCCGCTCTGTGCTCTGTTCTCCCCCTGCCGCTCTGTCCTCCCCCTGCCGCTCTGTCCTCCCCCTGCCGCTCTGTCCTCCCCCTGCCGCTCTGTCCTCCCCCTGCCGCTCTGTCCTCCCCCTGCCGCTCTGTCTTCCCCCTGCCGCTCTGTCCTCCCCCTGCCGCTCTGTCCTCTATCCTCCTCCCCCCTGCTGCTCTGTCCTCCCTCCTCCCCCCTGCCACGCCGTCCTTTCCCTGCTGCTCCTTCTTCAAAGTTCCTCCCAATTCAGCCCTCACCGCCTTCCCCATGCAATCTCTATTTCTATATTCTAGGATACCCGATGCGTTAGAATCGGGCTCCCATCTATAGGTTATAATTATAATAGTAATTTAATTCTTTTATATAGTACTATTAATTCAATTGCACTTTACATACATCAGTAATGCTGTCCCTCTTGAGGGTCACTATCTAAATATCCTATCTACATAAATACATAGGTGTGATACATTTACACATATTTCTAAGGGCGACGTCACACATACAGATATCTGTGCAGATATTGTTCACAGATCTCTGGTTGCAGTGAAGTCATGGACACATTATTCATTTGTACACAGCCACAAAATGGAACAATTTGTCCATGACTTCACTGCAACCAGAGATCTGCGAACAATATCTGCACAATTATCTGTGTGTGTGACGTGGCCCTATATCTAAGATTAACACACATTTAGTATAAGAGGGGAGATGTGTATCATCCAAATACTTTTATTTGGTGATATGAACCCAGATGTTAAGGTCCAGCAGCATAGCTGCTGAGAAATATTATTTTCTTTTACAACAGGAACGGGTTTTTGTGAACAGCTAAAGAGATGGGCAGGATGGCTGTTCACCACATCTCCATCTCAAGGTGTGCTGCTCTTACTGTCACACAAAACATCCTCAACATCACATCACCATCCTCCCGATGCGATAGCATCGGGCATTAATCTAGTATTTGATAATTAGGCTTAATTGCACATAAACCACATGTGTGTATGATTAAAATTAAGATGATGGACTACAGATACCTCCATAACCTAGCATCCAGCGCCATTAAGAAATCCCAGCTCTTCCTGGTTAGAAAAAATGTCTCTTTCTGATTGGTTTACTGGTCCCCATGTGACATGCATGTCATTGGGAAATCCCAGCTCTTCCTAGTTAGAAAAACTAATAATACACACATGTATTAGTATTAATATAGTAATAATCATACACACATGTGTACACACGTTTTTTTTTTAAATCTCAATATTCTTATCTTTTTATTTACTGGGGTTCTTGGTACATATATCGGCCAATATCTGTTTGCTCATCAACCACTCCACGGTGACCCCAGATCTGATGAGTCCTACGCTGACATCCCTGTCCTCCTTGTCCTCCCTATCCCACTTCTAAGTGGGTGGACACCATCTCAACCTCAGACCACCTGGGGGCGATGAGGGTGCTAAGTGTAGCTGTGGAGCCAGCAACTCAACATATTAGACATAAACAGAAAAAAAGCTGCACAGCACTCATGACATAATGTGAACTGGTGCTAGCTGCGATGCTGGAACAAACAACCAGAGAAAAATTTACTGCAGCACTCAGTTACTACCAAAAATGTACACATGCTAACAAGCGGTTTATATATGAGGAAAAATTTCCAGGTGGTCTGAGATTGTTTGCTTTAGTTTATTTTTTAGTGCATAGTCTTACAGGTCAAGATAAAACACGCTTTGGATTTTAATGTAGCCTTCTTCAAATGTTACAAATATACTGAGTCGCACAAGACAAATATACTTGTTTGACAATACTCTCATTTACATGGAGCCACTAGTTGATGAATGGTGTTAATTGCACTAATGAGTAACATTCCAGATTGGGTGTGTAGACATATTGCACCAAACTTCTAAAAGTTAATCAATACAAGTCAATACATACAATGATGCCTGAATATAAAATAGGTGATGTATATGAATATTATGCTCAAGCATACTGTTCTGGAACTGACTGCGCAAGTGCACTTATGTGAAGACCTTAATACACCGCAATGAATTCTAGGAAGGAGGGGAGGGGAAAGTGCTACACTGGAATCATTTGAAGCCGTTGTTCCCGGAGAAGACGTCTGAAATCCAGGAATGGAAATGTAGAAAATCCGGCACATGGACTCAAGTCTTCATATTAAATATTGCTTTTATATCATGGTTCCCAAGCATAAAAATGGTGTAGAGGGAACGCAGTCCCACGCAGCTGGACGCGTTTCGGAGCAAATATCCAAATCATTTTTGGATGAGGGTCTAGCTTTGGGTGTCATTTCTCAAAAATTGGTGGAATACATGTATGTTGAAAAACCCATTTGCCTGGTCTTCCATGCCTTGCCCAAAACCCATAAGCATTGTTTTCCACCTTCATTAAGACCGATTGTGGCTGGTATGGGGGAGAGGGGGGTAAATGAGTGACTTTTAGAATGGTTAGATTCAAAGTTACAACCTTTATTGAACAGTTCCATTTGTTCAATAAAAGATTCTAAACACCTTCTGAATGCCATACGGGAAATGATATGGCGGGATAATATTTGTTGGATTACATGTGATGTGGCTTCTCTTTATTCGTGTATCACCCATAAACATGCCTTAGGGCCCTTTCACATCAGCGGTATTTTCAAATCGCGGCAGATGCGGTGAAAAAACCGCATCTGCCGCGATTACAGCATAACTGCGGCACTCTTGCGGCAAGCCCCATGCAATGTCTATGGGCTTGCGGTAAGGGTGCGGCAGGTGCGGCAAGTGTGGCAAGTGTGGTTTCGGCATTTGCGGCAGGTGCGGGCGCGAAAAAAACCGCTGCTTGCAGCGTTTTTTTTCGCGGCCGCACCTGCCGCAAGTGCCGAAACCGCACTTGCCGCACCTGCCGCACCCTTACCGCAAGCACCATAGACATTGCATGGGGCTTGCCGCAAGTGTCGCGGTTATGCGGTAATCGTGGCAGATGCGTTTTTTTCACCGCATCTGCCGCGATTTGAAAATACCGCTGATGTGAAAGGGCCCTTAGAAGCCCTTTCCAGTACACCCCAGACCTCAAAACTTTATTCTTCAGATATAACCAAGTTCATTATCATATGTGCGAAATATCTTTTGGTTTCTAATTATTTCTAATTTGACTCAAATTTGTTTCTACAGTTGTGTGGGTGCCAGCTTTTCACCATCTCTGGCCAACCTATATATGGCATACTATGTCTATGTAAATCCATTGCTCCAACAATCTGTACCTGGGCTGTGTTCAGTGGTGGGGGACTTATATTGATGAAGTCATCCTCATTTTGAATGGCGCCGATGGTGTACCACCCCCAGAGTCTGAGGTTTTTCATTAATTTATTGAGTACATTAATGAAAATCTTTACAATATTAGATTCACTTACACTGTTCAGGGTAATGTGGCGAGCTATTTGGATACTTCGCTGTATAGAAATGCGATAAGTGGTAACTCTCTTTTACATGCTCAGAGCTGTCAGCCATGACATGTGGTACAAAATTTACTGATGGGTGAATTTATCAGAACGAAGAGTGCTTGTTCCACAGAAGCTGCCTATAATACCGAAAAAAAAACGCTTCTGAGATAGTTTGCAGAATCGCGGCTATACATTAAAATATGAGAACAGTGCTGTGTCCAGAGCGCAATATCGTACCCGTGAATCCCTTTTAACTGATCATGACACGTGTATTTTTCCACATGGCCCAAATCGTCATGGTAATAATTCTGGTGATTTTACATCTATTCCAACTTTTTCCACTAATTTTAGCACTGACTATTACAATATAGTGAGGTGCAGCCACAAATTCATGCCCATTCTGTACCAGGATCCCATCTTTCATAAAATTCTGCCTGAGGGATACAGATGTGTACCCAGGAAGTCATGGAATTTGGGTTATATGCTTTCTCCGTCCATGTACACAAAGTCACCATCGGTTCTAACTTGGTTTTCTACAATTAGTAATTTCAAGTGTGGTGGCAGAGAATGTAACCTGTGCCTCCATATGGATATTTCCAAAGCTTTCTCTAACCGCATCACCCATAAGAATCACGAAATACGTGCCTATGAACTGCAACACGACTCACGTCGTCTATTTAGTGTCGTGTGTGCAATGTTGCAAAGATTATATAGGATCTTCCATCAGACCTTTGAAAAAGTGCATTGCCGAGCATATATCGGCTTCTAATACTGAATCCCGTATATACTCGTGTATAAGCCGACCCGTGTATAAGCCGCCTCCCCTACTTTTGCCCCCAAAACCTGGGAAAACCTATTGACTCGTGTATAAGCCGAGGGTGGACCCCAGCACAGGTATACAGCCCCCAGCAGTGTGGTATACAGCAGCCTCCCCAGTGGTATATACAAGCCCCAGCAGTGTTACAGCAGCAGCCCCAGTGGTATATACAGCAGCAGCCCCAATGGTATATACAGCAGCAGCCTCAGAGGTATATATAGCAGCAGCTCCAGAGGTATATATAGCAGCAGCCCCAGAGGTATATATAGCAGCAGCCTCAGAGGTATATACAGCAGCAGCCCCAGAGGTATATACAGCAGCAGCCCCAGAGGTATATACAGCAGCAGCCCCAGAGGTATATATAGCAGCAGCCCCAGAGGTATACAGGCCGCCCGCCCGCCACCATCAGTATACAGGCGCCCCCCCCATCAGTATCCAGGGCTCCCCCTTGCAGCCCAAACCCGTAAAGTAAGATCATTATACTTACACCTGTGGCCGTCCCCGCTGCCGACATCGCGCTCCTCCGGCTTCATCCGACTTCTTCCGGCTTCCTCCTCTGGCGCAGACAATGACGTCATTGCCTGCGCCCATCGGAGGAAGCCGGAAGAAGACGGATGAAGCCTGAGGAGCGCGATGTCGGCAGCGGGGACGGCCACAGGTGTAAGTATAATGATCTTATTTTACAGGTTTGGGCTGCAAGGGGGGGCCCTGGATACTGATGGGGGGGGCGCCTGTATACTGATGGTGGCGGGCGGGCGGCCTGTGTACTCGGCGTATATACTCGCGTATAAGCCGAGGGGGTACTTTTCAGCCCAATTTTTAGGCTGAAAAACTCGGCTTATACGCGAGTATATACGGTAATTCAGCACACAAGAGCTTATAAGGCTTGTCACATCATTTTAAGAGGTACATAAGGATGACACATGCGTGTGTCGGGCCCCACGGGACAGGGGTACTCGGTACCGGACCGAATGGTGCCGGGGAAGTCACGGGTGGCTTGGTCCGGACCGTGTCCCTGGCTCGGCAAATAAAGGGGGATATTTACAGGGGAAATGTCACTCGTGACGCCACCCACTTGATGCGGCCAGTGATGGGGGCCGCCGCTGCTGCAGAACCTCCGGGGGTGATGGAGTGGCAGCGGAGATGTTATAGTTCCAGTGGGAAGAACTGTATCCCCCGGGGCAGTAAGAGTTAAGGGTTGTGGAATTGTCCAGGACACTTACTTTGCAGACGCTGCAGGATCTCTCTTCCTTGCTGGTGCTGACAGGCTTGTAGCTCTATAGGTGGGAATCTGCTGCAACCTGTATGGGAGGAATGGTCTGCAGATAGAGACTGACAAGAGAGGCCAATGCAGGGTTTTCCGTGTCTTTTACTCTCAATTCTTCAAGCAGTTTACAAGTCAGTTGCAGTTCTTACAGTTCAAGCACAGTTCTCAATACACGGGTACATTCTCCCTCTCCGGGTTCTCTTTGCTCTGCAGCCAGGCCTCTCTCTCTGTGACCACTCACACAGTCTTTAGTGTCCTTTCCGGGCTGTCTACGGTCTCCGTCTGTACGGGTGGTGTGTGGTGCGCTGGACAGTATGGCGGTGACTCGGACCCCTGGTGGGCCCTCCTGGTTGTCACTGAGCTGCCTGTCCTTTGGGTTGGGGACCCTAACATGGAGCTGTGGTCCCCCGTCGTGTTGTTTGGGGATCCCGGGTAAACTGCGGTCCCCTCTAGAGCCGACACTCTACTCAGCCCAGCCTCCAGCAGTCCTCCAGCACGAGGCTCTGCCAGGCTCCTTCTTTCTGTTCCTCTCGGTATATAGGAGGGCTACTCCGCCTGCAGTCTGTGGCTTTAGCTGCTGTCTAGGGCACGGGTTCCACCGTCCCTCTCTGTTCTGTCACACTCCTGGTGGCATCAGCGTCGGATGGGCTTCCTCTCCCCTCTGGCTCACACTGGCTCAGTACGGATTCTGCGCTCCTAGGCCTTGCACTCACAGGAGGTATGCATGTCCTTCTGTCTTTACAGCTCAGCTCACTGTGGCCTACTAACTTCCTTCACTCCTCCCCCTCACTATATACTGTCAAGTCACCTGACTACGTGTTTGCCCAACCCACTCCTCTGATCCACCACCCCTCAATCTCATAGAGTATCTAATCTCAGGGCTGGATGTTAACTCCTTCTGCACGTGGGTTGTGTGGGCTGTGAGGGTGTTGTTGTGCAACAAGTGTCCTACCTGCCTGGCTGCAGTTCCCTTTGTGGCCTCCTGGACGCAGGGGCGCCACACGTGTAAAAGGCATTGAAAAAATTTTCAGAGTGAAACGGGTCGGTGATTGGGAACGACAGGTATGTCGGCATGAAATTTACTGGATTCTGGCACTCATTACAAGATTTCCTGATGGATTAAATTTCAAAACTGATTTGTCATATTTCTACTAATTTTTCACCACTGTTGCATAACATTTAGCATAATAATTATACGACACTACCGACTTTGGTATATTTAATTGATTAGGATTGGTTAAGTTGGTGCTGTCTTAAACTATACAGTGGTGTCATTTAGTATTGGACTTTTTCTGTGTGTATTAACACGATTTGCTGCTGTCTCTTCATATATCATTTGTAACAGGACGGTCAAGCCTAACATAAAGTGTTAAAATTGTAATTATACGGTACTTTGTAACATGTGTGGTTTCCCAGGGTGGGGTTTTATTTTATATGTATATATATTAGGGGGACTTTGTTTTCCAATTTTATGTTGTAGACTAAGGACGTTTGCTCGGAAAACGCGTCCAGCTGCGTGGGACTGCGTTCCCTCTACACCATTTTTATGCTTGGGAAACCATGAAATAAAAGCAATATTTAATATGAAGACTTGAGTCCATGTGCCGGATTTTCTACATTTCCATTCCTTAATACACAGCAGTGATGCCTGCATGCAAGTATAGGCAGACGCAAATGAATGGTATGTGCAGCGCACTGCACTGGAGAATACTGCGCCAATGTGCCTGCAACCAAACTTACAGCATCACATAAGTAGTACCAATGTGCAGATATAGGGAATAAGTGAAAAACGCACATGTTGGGCATGACCCATGCATGAATTGGGTGACAAAAACCTGTATATAATAGAATGCCGAAGTCTAGAAGAGTGCAATATAGGTACCAGGTAAAAAAATTGTGTGGGGAAAGGGGAGAGAGAAACAGTGGTAAATGGACATATACAAAAAGATACCCTGCTTAAAGCATATGGTAACACATGAATCCATTGAAAAGTATGGGTTGTACAGGGAATTGTACGGCTCAAGAGGCAGGTATATTTAGAATATATACAAATGGAACATAAACATAGTCCTATTTGTCCAAGAGAAATGTTTCACTGACACAGTATAGAGACACCTCAAAGTTCTGTCCTCATGGAAAACACTTGTAAAAGAGTAGTTTTTCCTGGGAGTCCTTTTTACTATGGATTGTTGACTCTAAAATAGATGCCGGAAAAAAGTGGAAATAAAAAGGAAAATGAACTAAACGGAAAGAAGGAGGGAACGAGGAGGGGGAGAGTCAAAAGAACCCAGATGAAAAAATGATTGTATATAGTAATAAGTCAGTATACCAACAAATCATTCCATCAATGCAACTTGCTCTGTACCCCTTTATTAACCATTCCAGATGGTAACACAAGTGGATTAAAAAGGTCATTTCTTACATTACCCTGTGAATAGTAATTTAAGCTTCTTAAATTAAAAATCCAATGAGATTCTCTTCTTAGTAGTTTATCACTCATATGTCCTCCTCTTATTGTTGATGTCCCTTTTTCCATCACCATAACATGTGCGCATCTAGAGGATCCATTATGTTCGCTCCACAAAGAGTGTAGCTACTGAAGGGATCTTCTTACCCTTAGCCTTGTCCCTGCGAGCTCTGTCCAATGTCCTAGATATGCTGTTGCATACGTCAGCGAAGTTCTTGCGTAGTCTGCCCTACATACAATTTTGGACAGTCACAAGAAAGTAGGTGAACAACATTCCTGGTCTTATAATTTGCATAGATCTTAGATCTGATCTCTTCTGACAGTCCCGTACCTCTGATGGGTCTACTAACACTCACATATTGGCAAATATTACAACTACCTCAGGGATGTGTATCTGTGAGTTTTACACCTCTACCCAAAGGCACCATAGGTCCCCTAAAATGACTGAATGAGAGGGAATCCTTGAGATTATGTGCCCCCTTAGCGACCATTTTGAGGCAATCTTGAATAAACAGAGACAGTTTACTCTCACTGTGTAGAATTCCCCAGTTTTTTCGTAGGATGTAAACCTCTCCCCAATGATTATTATATGTAGTAATCAAATTGATGGTAGACATACTTGTCTTGAAGACTTTCCTTCCAGTTAATTTGAGCCAAGTGGCGGTGAACCTCTGAGATAATCCTTCGCAGGTGGCCTCTCTTGCTGAATCAGGAGATAAGCTGCTTGCTTCTACCTCAAAAGAGGCAATACTGCTGCAATTTCTTCAGACCCGCAAGAACTGTCCCTTGGGTATTCAATTGTGTACATGCTCCATGTGTAAGCTACTGTAATACAGTAAGCTATTAGCAGCCATCTCTTTCCTGTAGAGTGTGGTCAAAATCCTGTTGTCCTGCATAGTAAATCTGAGATCCAAGAAGTCAACAGATTCACTTGAAATCAAAGAGGTCAATCGAATATTCCAAGAGTTCCTGTTGGGCGACTTAATGAACTCTTCACAGGATACAATAATAAATAATAATAATAATAATAATCTTTATTTATATAGCACCAACATATTCCGCAGTGCTCCAATTCACATGTTCATATACAGTCATAAAAAAAAAATCATAAAAAATAGTATAATTCACAGGATACATACAAGATCTTGTCCAAAAAATAGAATAGAACGTCGTGAATATACTGTACCATTTGAGGATATGTTGCTGGTAGACCATGAGGGGTGCCATGTGTGTCTCCTCCAACCAACTTAGGAAAAGGTTAGCATAAGTGGGGGCGCAACAGGCACCCATCGCGGTCTCGAACACTTGTTTATAAAAGACCCAGTCAAAGACAAAATAACTTTTGTTCAGTAGCATGCCTAAGGGCGCTTTTCACATCACATCATGCATGCGTTTTTACTCAGAGCACAGGAAGCGTTGCTGGCAATGTTTCCTGTGTGCTGGGTAAAAACCCATGCGTTCAAACGCAACCACGTTTTGCATTGTATTTGCAATGCATTTGCAATGCATTTCTATGTGTTAATGCAGCTAAAAAAATGCATTGTAGTCAAATGCAGCAAAAACGTGATGTGAACTTAGCCTAACAAATCAATTAACCTCCCTGGCGGTATTCCCGAGCGTGACTCGGGGTTAATTTTCGCTGCCAGAAGCGGTAACCCCGAGTCACGCTCGGGGCAAATTGCAGAGCGGGCGCAGCAGAGTTTCTTACCATCTCCCTGGTGATCCAGCGATGTCCCCGCTGTGATCGCCAGCGAGAGTCGGTGCGAGCCCCTTCTCACTTCCTGGTTCCGTCTCTGTGAGCCGCAGGGGCTCATGGGAGGCGGAACTGGGCGGGAGATTTAAATGTAAATGTAAAAAAAAGTCTAAAAGTGACAGTACACAAATAAAGTCAGGTGATACAGTGTAATCCTGTCAGATTACACTGTATCACCTCAGATTTGACATTTGCTCATCCTACACTGTCATCACTGTCCTGCCTACAATACATAACACCAAATTTCCATGCAAAAAATGGTACCGCTTTTAGCACAAAATTCCTGACATAATCGTACCGCCAGGGAGGTTGAGAAGAAATCATGTAGGAATCATTGTGCCTACTACGCAGGGTGGGAAAGGCAAAGCAAATAGGGGCTGATTGCACAACAGGAGAGACAGCCCGCAGGGGGCAGAGACAGTGCAGAGGAGGGCAAGTAAACATGGAGACAGAGACAGCACACAGTGTGGAGAGAGTGTGCATAAGGAAGAGACAGCACAAGGGGAGAGAGTGTGCAGGGGTAGAGACAATTCACAGGGGGAGAGAGACAGCAAACAGCAGAGAGAGCACACAAGGGAGGAGAGAAAAAGCACAGGGGGTGAGACAGCGCACAGTGGGGAGAGAAAGCAAACAAGGGAGAGACAGCACAAGGGTAGAGAGTACACAGGGAGAAGAGGGAGGGCACAAAGGGAAACAAAGCACAGGGGGGCAAGCAGTAGGAGTGGTGAGGAGTGGAGTGTAAATCGGGAGTGTATCGGCGGTGCGATGCCGACTCACATGGGCTGGAGCACGACTACGCTCGTCCACGGGAGGGAAAGACCAACAGGTGGGAGAAGACGAGACCACCAGCCGCAGAGGCTATATGAGACATTGGGGTACTGACGTCCAAGTGAACATCTGCTAAGGTGCGAACTGACTCCTCCATCCTGCTGCCCTGGGGACCACGCTCCACCTGTGGGGAGTGGAACCATCCAAGCTGCCGGTCATCATCCCCAGAGGTCCTGAAGCAGCAACAGCCACAATGGACGCATACCGCAGGTGCCGTCACGAATACCCCCTTTGTCCCCTCAGACTTTCCCTGTCATCTTCTCCCGCTTATTAAAATGACACCGCCAGGGTCACGGGATCGGGTCTCGGCCCCCGTCTGCCTCCGTGAAAAGAACCGAAAGAGGAGAAGAGAACAATGAGTAACTGCCTGGTTCCCGAGTCTTCCCCGGCCCCGCAGTGGGCGTGTCAAAGCCAGATATTAACTTCTTTACTTGTGTCCAAATCTAAGAATGGGAAGGCTAAAATATTGCCTCCTAGAATTAAAGAGCCTGTCAGGATTGCAGGACATGGGTTGGTACTGGGAGCTGTGAGAGCAAATCTCAGGAAACATGCTCCTTAGGCTCCATCACCACCGGTTATTAGTGAACCAATGACCCACCCAAAAAAGGCATCAACCACAAACATAAGAAAGCTCCAGTCCTCAGTGTGCAGTAGAGCAAGTGCTGCATTCCAAGTGGGTTCAGTACCATTTTCAGTATCTTGTTAAATGGAGAAGTTATGGTCATGGAGGCAACTCCAGGGTGTGTTTAGGAGATCTTCATGTGGATGACCTAGCGTGCTTAGGCCACCTGTGGCATCAGATGGTGGGGATTTGTGGAGGGTCCAGTGGCCCCCAACCAGTGAAAGTCAGGGGGGATTGTACTGTCCTGCTTCAGGAATTAATGCAGTGACCTTTTGCACCATGGTCTGATTCCTTCCTTGTTCAGTCACTGCTTGGTCAGTCCCTGTCAGACTGCTGAATTCTTATTCATCTTCACATTTGGTCCTTTCCATATGGTATGCCGTGATCACCTTTTTTCTAGTGCTCATTGTCTCTGTCCAATTACCTTTTCGGTGTTGCTATATATACTCTCCTTTTACAGCTATTCATTCTTCGTTATATTTATTCCTTGTGGATTCTGCAAAGGAGTATCAGTCCCACTGCTAAGGATTACCTGTTGGACAGAGACCACCCTGAATTTGTACTGAGCTATCTCTTTTCTCTTACCTGCTTCCTTTTTCTGTTTATTTTTAGGTTTGTAGGAGGTCTTCTTTGTTTGCAATTATTGATCCTTCCTACTTCACATGTGCACATATTTTGTGTTATCTCACATTTGGATTTTGTCATTCCCTCTATGCTTGCCATCTTGTGGTTATTTTGCTTAGCAAACTCTACCCTGGTTCCTAAGGAAGAACGTGAAACACTTAACAGCCGATCAGGAAGCACAGTCCAAGATTTTATCTCCTAGTCATGCAGTTAGGATATTTCAGTCTGTGCAGCAGAGAGATTGTTTCCCTATACGTGTGTTGGTGTCGAGCCCCAGACCCTGGGGTACTCGGGTATGAGGCTCGGTGTGTGTTCTCACGGGGATGTCACGGGTGGCAGCGTCTGAGCCCGTGGCCTGGGTGACACTTCAATAAGGGGTTTTTGTACAGGGGATTAGAGTTTGTCATGTGACGCCACCTGTAGTAGCTGGTGATGGGTCACCAGTGCCGCCACAGTCCTCCGTAGGTCGATTTTAATGCAGCTGAGATGGCAAAGCTCCCTACAGGTGGAGCTGGGCCTCCGGGGCAGCGTTGTGTAAAGGGGCAGCTTGGAGAGGAACTTTAGGTCAGGATAGGGAGTGATGGAGCAGTCTATAAGGGCACCGGGAGCGGAGAGGAATGACGCACACTCACTGTAGAAGTCTCTTTTACCTTTTTACTGGTGGTATTAGCAGGTAAAGGCATCCAGGGCACTGTCCGGTGACCAGGTGCACAGTGAGCTTCCACAGCAAGTGGGTATAAGGCCTCCTCAGTTTCTCTACGATACCTGAAGCTGACTCACCGTAACCGGGTCTTCACGTCGCAGGCGTTGCTTCTCCTGTCACGGTTCTATGCCTGCGGCTGTGGGGCTCGGTGGTCCAGATCAATAGTGGTTGGCTGAACGGATAAGCTTTAAATTCTTATTGTCGTGACGTCACCTGCGGGAATTCCGGTGATTTCACCGGCGCTGCTTGGGCCTCCGGGGGATGTACGGCAGCAAGATGGGATGCTCCCCACAGGACGAGCGGGAGTGCCCGGGGCCAGGAGCTGCACCTGATGTTGTACGGCAGCTTTGTGATTCTTAGCATGTGGAGTTAAGCAGTTCTGAAGAAGTACAGACACCAGTGTTCTCTGCAACGGGTCTTTTACTGTAACCGGTAGATAGTAACATAGTAACATAGTTTTTACGGTTGAAGGAAGACTTTAAGTCCATCTAGTTCAACCCATAGCCTAACTTGTTGATCCAGAGGAAGGCAAAAAAAACCCATGTGGCAACACTAGCTCCACATTGGGGAAAAAAAATTCCTTCCTGACTCCAGATATGGCAATCAGACTAATTCCCTGGATCAACGCTCTATCAAAGGATCTAGTATATATAACTGGTAATATTATAGTTTTCAAGAAAGGCATCCAGGCCCTTCTTAAATGTTAGTAGTGAGTCACTCATTACAACATCATGTGGCAGAGAGTTCCATAGTCTCACTGCTCTTACAGTAAAGAATCCACGTCTGTAATTATGATTAAACCTTCTTTCCACCAGACGTAGAGGATGCCCCCTTGTCCCCGTCTGAGGCCTAAGAGTAAAGAGATCATTAGAAAGTTCTCTGTACTGTCCCCTCATATATTTATACTTTATTATAAGATCACCCCTAAGCATTCGTTTTTCCAAGCTAAATAACCCCAAGTTTAATAACCTGTCTTGGTATTGCAGACCCCTCAGTCCTCTAATAACCTTGGTCGCTCTTCTCTGGACCCGCTCTAGTTCAGCTATGTCTTTCTTATACACCGGAGACCAGAATTATACACAGTATTCTAAGTGTGGTCGCACTAGTGACTTGTATAGAGGTAAAATTATGTTCTCCTCATGAGCATCTATGCCTCTTTTAATGCATCCCATTATTTTATTTGCCTTTGCAGCAGCTGCCTGACACTGGCCACTAAATGTGAGTTTGTCATCTACCCATACACCCAGGTCTTTTTCAGTGACAGTTTTGCCCAGTGTTTTACAATTAAGCACATAATTATACCTTTTGCTACCTCTGCTCAAGTGCATGACCTTACATTTATCCCCATTAAAGCTCATTTGCCATTTATCAGCCCAAGCCTCTAGGGTAAACAGTTAATGGGTAACGGACTGGGTGGTCTCAGCAATAACCGGTGTTGTTTCAGAGCTCCGCGGTGTTCCTCCGTTCCTAACATTGCTATTTGCCGACGTCGCCTTAGTGCGCCAAGTTCGGGTACAAGGGGGCTACTTCAATTTCCCTGCTGGTGTATACAGCCCGGTGTGTGAGGGAGCCTGATTCCTTATGATGGGTACTCCGCTGGCAAGACAGCTCTAGTCGCGGCTGAAGTGAAGTGCTCCTAGAAAGCGATCCCTTCACTGCTGGTTTGCTGAGTAGCGATAAACGACTTACTCACTTTGGAACCAGTGATCCGGTTGTTGATGGGCGCGGGTGTATTTTGGACCCGTTTAGATGGTCGCCCAGGTTCCGGTTTTGGGGCACCGAGTAATGGCGCCAACCGATAGGTGGTCTGCAGGGCTGCACAGAACTGTGCAGAGCCCTCTTCTCCTACGTTCCTCCCCAACCACTTCTCCTCTCTTCCCCTACATTCTCCTACACTCTACTCCTACATTCCGCCCACCAGGACCTGATTGGCCCTCTATTCTGATGGTGCATGTAGGGTATGGAGCTCTGAGGTTAACCATGTCACTACTGAGACGGAGAATATTGCATCTTCAGTCAGGGATGCAATACCCTCCTGTGACGCACTCGTTGCGGGGCGCCACAATGCCCTGTCTGCTTGCAGCCAGACTGGCCTCCTTCCCTCTCGGGTCGTCTCTCTCTCCTCCTGCGCAGTCCACGGGTTACCCTCTCTGATCACTGCTGTATTACACTGCGGTGTCTGTCTCCCTTTCTTTGGGTACGCAGGGGGACCGGGTGACTGAAGTATCCACGGTGTGACTGGGTTTTCTGCAGTCTTGAAGTAATCATGCAGGTGCGGATCCCCGAAGTCCGGTATGTCTTTGGGTGAACTTCCACTAGTTCCTCGCTCCCTTTGCTCTGTTCCTTGCCTTCTGTCCCCACTCCTAGGCTTGCTGGACGACAGAAGGGCCACTCCGGGTCTCTGGTTCGGGCCTAAACGCAGCACTGATCACCAGGACGTCTTCGCAGCTCTCCTAGCATCTGCACACTCTAACTAACTCCTCCCCCAGCAGCAGTATTTAAAGGGAACTCACCTCAAGGCAGTGAGTCTAGCTCCCCCAACTGTTCTGGGGTGGAAGGTGTTGTATGTAGTAGGTACCTGCTGTGGAAACTCAGCTGTGCATTAGGAAAGTCTGTGGCTGCCTGCGTGAGTGGGGTTTACTTAAGTTGGCACACTATTGATTGCTCATTTAATGAGTTGTTTAGTCCAAAGCACATTTTCGGAAAGCACTGCATCTTTCCAAATTCTAATAGTATGTAATATGCATACTGTTAGGATTCACCTTTGCTTGCCATTAAGAAATATTTTCACATGACAGGCAAGTATATGATTTGCATATTTGCAATCACATGCTAACTAGCTGCTCATTTGCTTACATTAAAAGAACCAGCAATTACATAATGAACAGAAGATTGAGAGAAGCAGATAAGGCTGGGGTCACACTTGGCATGAGTTTTTTTAGTGACTTAGTGGTTTTTGCATGCGTTTTTTCATTTTTGCATACGTTTTTTCATTTTTGCATGCGCTTTTTAAGGTGTGTGATGGCACCCTGCGTTTTTGCATGCGTTTTTAAATCCGCACCAAAAAATAGTGCATGCACTATTTTTTGGTGCGTTTTTAAAAACGCATACGTTTTTTACAAAACACATGCGTTTTTGTAACATGGGCCCCTATGGAAAACGCATGCGTTTTTGGATGATACTAATGTACCATGCGTTTTTGCATGCGCTTTTATATGTCAGCTAATCACATAATTGCAAAAACGCACACAAAAACGCATGGTACTGTCACACATGCGTTTTTGCTTTTAAGACATGCGTTTTTGCTATTAGGGCATGCGTTTTTTAACATGGGGGCCTATGGGTGCGTTTTTACATGTTTTATTAAAAACGCAGGTCTCCAAAAACTCATGAAAAAAACGCAAGTGTGACCCCAGCCTAAGAAACTAGTTGACACTCAACCACAGGTTTTCAAACGGCATACTTGCCATCATGTGACGATCGCTTAAGCCTGCCAGCAAAATAGGTATTGTACACAATGTTAGCTGAAAATTTTGAACTGGGCAGGAGAACCCCCTAATGTTTTATTCTAAGGATAGGCCATCAGTTTGTTTGTTTAAGAAAAACCCTCTATACTATAAAGTTAAAAAAAAGCGTAAAAAATAATTTGTTTTTCAACCATAAAACTCCGATGATTTTCATCTAAATTTCATGTGTTTTTTACATCAATGTGATGTCAGTGTATTTTTATATATCTACATAAAAAATGGGCATTATCAAAGTTTACTAGGCTTATAACAGAAATGTATCCAGAAAAAAATAGATGTCACATGTTTGTATTGTGTTGGGATCAAGTTTTTTTAAAGCACCCATATACTTGAATGGAAGATGCATTCACTTGAAAAAGATTAATAAAATGCAGTGAAATTAAATTCTTAGGCCAGCTTCACACCACGGTTTTAGGGATCCGGGGCTGTCCGGTTTGAATCTGATTTTGGCTCCATAGTATTTCTATGAGGCCGGATGGCAATGATTTGCACTCTGGTTCTCCGCTGTCAGGGAGGATCCGGCAGAATTATTTTTTTATTCAACGGACACAAAATCGCAACTTGCAGCGTTTTTGTGTCCGGGGTAGAAATCTGAAACAATTGGTTCCTTACGGATCTTCCCGGATGTGGTGCCATCCGGCGCCCCCTAACATGGGAGGCTATGGGTGCCGGATCGCACCGGATCCGACAGAAAATCGGATCCGGTTGCCAGATGCCGGGTGCTGAATTTCAGGACTGGACAGTGGCATCAGCCGCACACTGCCTATTCCGGCAGAAAACAGAATCGGACGGCATATCTGCCTCCGGTTCTGCTCTGTCCAGAGCTGTCGGGCTGTGTCCATTGCATCCTACAAAACACCGGACACAGCCTTACACCACAAAACCGTGGTGTGAAGCCGGCCTTAGATAATGCGGTGGATTCCAATCTTGACTTGCTGCTCCCAAGGAGTTGTGGAGTGAAAGTTCCTCCCTTGGAACTACATGCATAAAAATGGAAACAGGTTCTTGGGATAAAAAAACAAATTGTGAAAGTACTATCACGTCTTGGTCCATATGAAAAATACACAATTTTCTGGTATTGATAAAAACACACTTATTTTTTGGGAATAAAACAATGCGTCTTGGCCATCAGAGAGGTCTTTGTGAGGTTTAAAAATATGCAAAATGATTCATGCAGGTAGATGTATAATAAATATATTTTTTATAGTTACAACAAAATTTTATATTTTTCATCTGGACCAAAAAGAGGTAGCACTTTCATTATTTGTTTTTTTTTTGCTCCAGGAACCTGTTTCCATTTTCATGCATGTAAAGTTCCAAGAGAGGAACTTTCACTCAGCAACTCCTTGGGAGCAGCAAGCCACGATTGGAATCCACCGGATTATCGAAGAGTATAATTTCACTGCTTTTTATTCACCTTGTTCAGGTGAGTGCATCTTTTATTGAACCCTTTGTTACAGATCGTCTGCTGCCCTTACAGCAGCGCTTTATTGTCTCCTCTTGTCCTCATTTAAGATTCATCTGCACATATACTTGAATGGGCGAGTCTCATCCAATCTATGCATAAAAGTGCTGCCTGCTGAGATGCTCAAAGGCAGTTGGACCGAGAAAAAAAATCATTAATCTGGCTAACCTTATTGATTGTATAGATCTGTTTGCTTGCTGTCTGTGTACCATTCGATAAAAAATTAGACAGCACTCATCCGATTAATCCACATGTTTTCATGAGCCCTTGTAGTCAGATGTCTCATCTATACCTTCTTATATAATATGATGTTTAACTTTATTGTGAGACTAGATGGCGGCCCGATTCTAAAGAATCGGGTAGTCTAGAATCCATATATAGTTTATTTACTAATAGTTACGGGAGTGCGGTGAAATGAATTGCGTGTATACAGGTGGCTTTGTGGGTAGCAGAGTATACAGGCGGCTCTGTGGGTAGCAGAGTATACGGTGGCTCAGTGGTTAGCACTGCGTGGTGGATCAGTGGTTAGCACTGCGCGGTGGCTCAGTGGTTAGCACTGCGCGGTGGCTCAGTGGTTAGCACAGCGCAGTGGCTCAGTGGTTAACACTGTGAGGTGGCTCAGTGGTTAGCAGTGAGTGCGTGTGAAAGTGGTCAGCGCGGTCAGCGCAGTGCCGTGGGCAGAGTGGTCAGCGCAGTGCTGTGGGCAGAGTGGTCAGCGCAGTGCCGTGGGCAGAGTGGTCAGTGCAGTGCCATGGGCAGAGTGGTCAGCGCAGTGCCGTGGGCAGAATGGTGAGCACAGTGCTGTGGGCAGAGTGGTCAGCGCAGTGCCGTGGGCAGAGTGGTCAGCGCAGTGCCATGGGCAGAGTGGTCAGCGCAGTGCCGTGGGCAGAGTGGTCAGCACAGTGCTGTGGGCAGAGTGGTCAGCGCAGTGCTGTGGGCAGAGTGGTCAGCGCAGTGCTGTGGGCAGAGTGGTCAGCGCAGTGCCGTGGGCAGAGTGGTCAGCGCAGTGCCGTGGGCAGAGTGGTCAGCGCAGTGCCGTGGGCAGAGTGGTCAGCACAGTGCCATGGGCAGAGTGGTCAGCGCAACGGCGTGGGCAGAGTGGTCAGCGCAGCGCCGTGAGCAGAGTGGTGAGTGCAGTGCCGTGGGCAGAGTGGTCAGCGCAGTGCCATGCGCAGAGTGATCAGCGCAGCGCCGTGAGCAGAGTGGTGAGCGCTGCGCCATGAGCAGAGTGGTGAGCGCAGCGCCATTGGCAGAGTGGTCAGCGCAGCGCCGCGGGCAGAGTGGTCAGCGCACACACACACACACACATAAACACACTCCGCTATACTTCTATATACTTGGAAGTCGTGAGACTTCCCGGACGCCATATTGGATCCTGTAGTTCGGGGGCGGCGACATGTCGACTGAGGAAGCAGGCGGCGGATGCAGGGCCGGTGGTAAGTATAGGGGTGTGTGTGTGTGTGTGTGTGCATGTGCGTGTGTGTGTGTTCTGCTCCCGCTTACGCCCGCCATCTTGCCTCACCCTCAACGGGTGTACAGCTCCGGTGGCGTCACCGGACAAAGTGCCGGAAGTGCGGACAAAGCGACGGAAGTGCCTTCGGCTTTTATATATTAGATAATTCATACAAGCGTAAAAGCAGTAATTATTTTTCCATTTAATTTTTTTTGTAGTGACTTCTGTTTCTATTTCTCCTTTGCTCTTCACTAAAAGGCAGCTGTGAAAACTCCCTATGGTACTAAATGGAGGAAGGAAGCACAGTTCACATCCAGCTGCCTGATCGGGAAGCACAATTCACCTCCAGTTGCCTCATCTGGAAGCACAGTTCACCTCCAGCTGTCTGATCTGGAAGCGCAGTTACATCCAGCTGCCTAATCTGAAAGCACAGTTCACCTCCAGCTGCCCGATCTGGAAGCACAGATCACCTCCAGCTGCCTGATCTGGAAGCACAGTTTAACTCCAGCTGCCTGATCTGGAAGCACAATTCACGTCCAGCTGCCTGATCTGAAAGCACAGTTTACGTTCAGCTGCCTGATCTGGAAGCACAGTTCACCTGCAGCTGCCTGATCTGGAAGCACAGTTCATCTCCAGCTGCCTGATCTGGAACCATCGTTCTTCTCCAGCTGCCTGATCTGAAAGCACAGTCACCTCCAGCTGCCTGATTTGGAAGCACAGTTCACATCCAGCTGCCTGATCGGGAAGCACAATTCACCTCCAGTTGCCTCATCTGGAAGAACAGTTCACCTCCAGCTGTCTGATCTGGAAGCGCAGTTACATCCAGCTGCCTAATCTGAAAGCACAGTTCACCTCCAGCTGCCCGATCTGGAAGCACAGATCACCTCCAGCTGCCTGATCTGGAAGCACAGTTTAACTCCAGCTGCCTGATCTGGAAGCACAATTCACGTCCAGCTGCCTGATCTGAAAGCACAGTTTACGTTCAGCTGCCTGATCTGGAAGCACAGTTCACCTGCAGCTGCCTGATCTGGAAGCACAGTTCATCTCCAGCTGCCTGATCTGGAACCATCGTTCTTCTCCAGCTGCCTGATCTGAAAGCACAGTCACCTCCAGCTGCCTGATTTGGAAGCACTGTTCACCTCCAGCTGCCTGATCTGGAAGTACAGTTCACCTCGAGCTGCCTCATCTGGAAGCACCGTTCACCTTCAGCTGACTCATCTGGAAGCACCATTCACCGTCAGCTGCCTCATCTGGAAGCACAGTTCACCTCCAGCTGCTTCATCTGGAAGCACAGTATCCTCCAGCTGCCTGATCTGGAAGCACAGTTGACCTCCAGCTGCCCTATCTGGAAGCACAGTTCACCTCCAGCTGCCTGATCTGTTAGCACAGTTTACCTCCAGCTGCCTAATCTGGAAGCACAGTTCACCTCCTGCTGCCTGACCTGGAAGCACAGTTCACCTTCAGCTGCCTCATCTGGAAGCACCGTTCACCTTCAGCTGCCTGATCTGGTAGCACAGTTCACCTCCAGCTGCTTCATCTGGAAGCACAGTTTCCTCCAGCTGCCTGATCTGGAAGCAGAGTTCCCCTCCAACTGCCCGATCTGGAAGCACAGTTCACCTCCAGCTGCCTGATCTGGAAGCACAGTTTACCTCCATCCGCCTAACCTAGAAGCACAGTTCACCTCCAGCTGCATGATCTGGAAGCACAGTTCACGTTCAGCTGCCTGATCTGGAAGCACAATTCTCATCCAGCTGCCTGATCTGGAAGCACAGTTCACCTCCAGCTGTCTGATCTGGAAGCACAGTTCACCTCCAGCTGCCTGATCTGGAAGCACAGTTAACGTTCAGCTGCCTGATCTGGAAGCACAATTCTCATCCAGCTGCCTGATCTGGAAGCACATTTCACCTTCAGCTGCCTGATCTGGAAACACAGTTCACCTCCAGCTGCCTCATCTGGAAGCACCATTCACCTCCAGCTGCCTCATCTGGAAGCACCGTTCACCTTCAGCTGCCTCATCTGGAAGCACCGTTCACCTTCAGCTGCCTCATCTCAAAGCACTGTTTACCTTCAGCTGCCTCATCTGGAAGCACTGTTCACTTCCAGCTGCCTGATCTGGAAGCACAGTTCACCTCCAGCTGCCTGATCTGGAAGCACAGTTCACCTCCAGCTGCCTGATCTGGAAGCACAGTTCACCTCCTGCTGCCTCATCTGGAAGCACTGTTCACTTCCAGCTGCCTGATCTGGAAGCACAGTTTAACTCCAGCTGCCTGATCTGGAAGCACAATTCACGTCCAGCTGCCTGATCTGAAAGCACAGTTTACGTTCAGCTGCCTGATCTGGAAGCACAGTTCACCTGCAGCTGCCTGATCTGGAAGCACAGTTCATCTCCAGCTGCCTGATCTGGAACCATCGTTCTTCTCCAGCTGCCTGATCTGAAAGCACAGTCACCTCCAGCTGCCTGATTTGAAGCACAGTTCACATCCAGCTGCCTGATCTGGAAGCACAGTTTAACTCCAGCTGCCTGATCTGGAAGCACAATTCACGTCCAGCTGCCTGATCTGAAAGCACAGTTTACGTTCAGCTGCCTGATCTGGAAGCACAGTTCACCTGCAGCTGCCTGATCTGGAAGCACAGTTCATCTCCAGCTGCCTGATCTGGAACCATCGTTCTTCTCCAGCTGCCTGATCTGAAAGGACAGTCACCTCCAGCTGCCTGATTTGGAAGCACAGTTCACATCCAGCTGCCTGATCGGGAAGCACAATTCACCTCCAGTTGCCTCATCTGGAAGCACAGTTCACCTCCAGCTGTCTGATCTGGAAGCGCAGTTACATCCAGCTGCCTAATCTGAAAGCACAGTTCACCTCCAGCTGCCCGATCTGGAAGCACAGATCACCTCCAGCTGCCTGATCTGGAAGCACAGTTTAACTCCAGCTGCCTGATCTGGAAGCACAATTCACGTCCAGCTGCCTGATCTGAAAGCACAGTTTACGTTCAGCTGCCTGATCTGGAAGCACAGTTCACCTGCAGCTGCCTGATCTGGAAGCACAGTTCATCTCCAGCTGCCTGATCTGGAACCATCGTTCTTCTCCAGCTGCCTGATCTGAAAGCACAGTCACCTCCAGCTGCCTGATTTGGAAGCACTGTTCACCTCCAGCTGCCTGATCTGGAAGTACAGTTCACCTCGAGCTGCCTCATCTGGAAGCACCGTTCACCTTCAGCTGACTCATCTGGAAGCACAGTTCACCTCCAGCTGCTTCATCTGGAAGCACAGTATCCTCCAGCTGCCTGATCTGGAAGCACAGTTGACCTCCAGCTGCCCTATCTGGAAGCACAGTTCACCTCCAGCTGCCTGATCTGTTAGCACAGTTTACCTCCAGCTGCCTAATCTGGAAGCACAGTTCACCTCCTGCTGCCTGACCTGGAAGCACAGTTCACCTTCAGCTGCCTCATCTGGAAGCACCGTTCACCTTCAGCTGCCTGATCTGGTAAGCACAGTTCACTTCCAGCTGCTTCATCTGGAAGCACAGTTTCCACCAGCTGCCTGATCTGGAAGCAGAGTTCCCCTCCAACTGCCCGATCTGGAAGCACAGTTCACCTCCAGCTGCCTGATCTGGAAGCACAGTTTACCTCCATCCGCCTAACCTAGAAGCACAGTTCACCTCCAGCTGCATGATCTGGAAGCACAGTTCACGTTCAGCTGCCTGATCTGGAAGCACAATTCTCATCCAGCTGCCTGATCTGGAAGCACAGTTCACCTCCAGCTGTCTGATCTGGAAGCACAGTTCACCTCCAGCTGCCTGATCTGGAAGCACATTTTAAACGTTCAGCTGCCTGATCTGGAAGCACAATTCTCATCCAGCTGCCTGATCTGGAAGCACATTTCACCTTCAGCTGCCTGATCTGGAAACACAGTTCACCTCCAGCTGCCTCATCTGGAAGCACCATTCACCTCCAGCTGCCTCATCTGGAAGCACCGTTCACCTTCAGCTGCCTCATCTGGAAGCACCGTTCACCTTCAGCTGCCTCATCTCAAAGCACTGTTTACCTTCAGCTGCCTCATCTGGAAGCACTGTTCACTTCCAGCTGCCTGTTCTGTTAGCACCGTTCATGTCCAGCTGCCTGATCTGGAAGCACCGTTCATCTCCAGCTGCCTGATCTGGAAGCACAGTTCACCTCCAGCTGCCTGATCTGGAAGCACAGTTCACCTCCAGCTGCCTGATCTGGAAGCACAGTTCACCTCCAGCTGCCTGATCTGGAAGCACAGTTCACCTCCTGCTGCCTCATCTGGAAGCACTGTTCACCTCCAGCTGCCTGTTCTGTTAGCACAGTTCACCTCCTGCTGCCTCATCTGGAAGCACAGTTCACCTCCAGCTGCCTGATCTGGAACCTCCAGCTGCGTGATCTGGAAGCACAGTTCATGTCCAGTTGCTTGATCTGCTTGTGAAAAAAACTGTGAAAACTGGCTTAATGTATTTATAAAGCGACATTACATTCTAACAAATGAGCCCTTACCATTGGAATCTACGGTTATATCTTGAAATATTTCGTGTTTAAGTTCAAAAACAGTAACCTAATCAATTAAATATTTCTTGCAGTACAAGTTAGACTTGTGTTGGTGTTTGACCTTCTTTGATCTCCTATAAATAAATAGAAGTAAAATGAAGTTTCTCTGACATGAATAATTTACACATTAATTGCAATCCCCACATTAAGGTAATTAGGACTGATCTCTCTTTAATGACTACACAAGATATAAATGGCATTGCATGTTGTCAGGTTTTTATTTCTATCATGTCTTTCAGGTTAGGACATGAAAGCTTTTTTTTTCTATTTAGCGCAAAGCCTGTAGATTGGTATCCTTATTAAAAGTTTCAAGATAAGTACATATTTGATGGAGCTTAATGATAATAAATTATGAGATGGATGTGTGTTTCCACATTACTTCTCTGAAAGGGTCACTTGCTTCACATCAGTGATTGCTGCTCTTCTGATAGTAATAGATCTGATAGTATTTTAGAGCAGATATTGCCAAGGAAGTACATAATATATAATTTATATAACAGCTGTTGCAGTAATAAATGTGTGTGTGTATTTTTGTACGTATATATATATATATATATATATATATATAATATAAAGTTTAGTTTATGTATGTGTGTTTGCTAAAGGAATCCGCACCCGCTGCATTTACAATCACAAATTGTTATCTGTTTTGACGGTTAGCCTGGATATTTATAAGGTGGCCATAGCAATAAATTGTAGCTCAGCTTCTGATTGATTGCTATAGCTTACAAGCTACACAGTAGATGGCCATACACAGCCCAGAGTATACAGCAGGAGGCCACACACAGCTCGCAGTATATAGAAGGCCACATATAGCCCCTAGTATACATCAGGAGGCAGCACATATCCCCAGTATATAGTAGGCTGCCGCACACAGCCCATGTATAGAGTAGGAGGCCCCAACACAGCCCCAATATGCAGCAGGAGACTGCACACAGCACCCAGTATACAGCACGAGACCACACACAGCCCCCAGTATACAGCAGGAGAACACAGAGAGCCCTCAGGAAACAAAAGGTGGCCAAAAACAGCCCTCAGTATACAGCAGGAGGTCAGACACAGCCCCCAGTATACAGCAAGAGGCCAAACACAGCCCTCAGTATATATCAGGAGCCCACAAAGAGCCCCCAAGATACAGAAGGAGGCCAAAAACAGCCCCCAGTATACAGCAGAAGGCTACATACAGCGCATAATTGTGGCCAAGATTTCACTCATTGTAAACCGCCCCTGGTGAGGACATTCTCATGCACAGGTTAAATAAGAAAAACAGTTAAGACATTTTTAATCAACTTGCTCCTGGCAAAATTTCGGCAAAAACAAAAGATTGCACTTGCAGTGCCATCCCTTGGAATTGCAGCTACAGTGGGGGAAATAAATATTTGATCCCTTTCTGATTTTGTAAGTTTGCCCACTGACAAAGACATGAACAGTTTATAATCTTAGTGGTAGGTTAATTTTTACATTGAGAGATAGAATATCAAAAATAAAATCCAGAGAATCAAATTGTCTAAATTATGTAAATGTATTTTCGTTTTGTATATGTCGAGCCCCAGGCTGTGGGGTACTGGGGTATCAGGCTCCCAAGGGGGATTAACGCTCCTGTTGTCACGGGGAGTGGTGGCCACGCCTGATCCCTTGTCCTGGGGTATTATTCTTTGAAAAAGGGGATGTATTTACAGGGGATGCTATATACAGTTCGTCGTGGTACTGCGGCAAGTTGGTGAAGTCCTCCACAGGTAGGACTGGACCTCCGGGGCAGTGTAGGGTGAAGGAGCAGCTGGTAGTGGAGCTGAGGATGGGATGGGGAGTGTTGGAGCAGTCTATGAGGGCACCGGGAACGAAGAGGAATGACACACGCACACTGCAGAAGTCTCTTTTACCTTTTACTGTTACGGCAGGTAAAGTTGTCCAGGGCACTGACAGGTGACCAGGTTGCACAGTGGGTTCCCACAGCAAGTGGGTATAAGGCCTCCTCTGTTCCTCTGTGTAGCTGAAGCCCAGCCTGCATGCAGCCTGACTGGCCTCTTCTCTCTTCCTGACTCTGATGTCTGTCTCTCCTCCTGTGCGGTCTACGGGTTACCCTCTCTGATCACTGCAGTGGTGCACTGCTGTGTCTGGCCTCCTCTAATGACCCGCAAGGGGAACGGGTGGCTGAAGCCTTCAGAGTGTGACGGGGTTCTCTGTGGTCCTGGAGTATCCTCGATGTCCGATACTTCTTTGGGGCTGACTTCCTCAAGTTCCTCGCTCCCTTTAAGCTGTCTGCTCCTTGCCTTCTGTCCCCACTTAGGCTGGGGGGACGTTGGAAGGGCCACTCCGGGTCACTGGTTGGGGCCTAACCGCGGCACCGACCACCAGGACGTCTTCGCAGCTATCCTAGCGTCTGAACACTCTGACTAACTCCTCCATCAGCAACAGTATTTATAGGGGAACTTGCCTAAGGTCAGCAAGTGGGGCTCCCCCTACTGTGCGGGGGTGGAAGATGTTGCATGTAGTAGGTACCTGCTGTGGAAACCCAACTGTGCATTAGAGACGTCTGTGGCTACCTGTGTGAGCAGGGCGCCACACATACTACCCATTATTTTAAGATCAACCCCTGCAGATGAACTCAACTTATGATTAAGAGGCATTTTAGCCTCAAAACATGTAAACCAGTGCCCGGGATAGCTTGCACTTAATCGGACTATACTATAGCCTCAATTTTCCATGCTTTTCAAGCTGTAGTCAATAAAGAAATCTTTTTGGAACTAAGAACATTTGGTGCTTTAAATTTTTTTTCTAGATGAACTCAATGCCTGCCTCAAAGCATCATACCTTTGGAAACAAGTAAAACAATGTTGCTGAACAAACTAGTAAACTCAACCACTGGACAGATCATCTTTGTAAGCAACTTTTGCTACATTGTATAGGGGGTGAGACAATGCGCAAATAGGGTCTTATCTCCTTACAGATATTGTCAAGAACCTTATTGAAAGCTGCTCACCTGGAAAAGTTGTGTTACACTCAACAAGTATGAGCGCCTGGATACAGCTGCTACAGGACCCACACATCCACGATCGATGTGGCGAACAATAGTTGTATTGGGACGAAGTGTCTCAGGATCCGCACTGCTGAATGAATGAAACAAGAAACAGGAACACTGATTTCAACGGGTGTTCTTTATTCCTATGCATTTCGGAGCGTTACCATGCTCCTTCCTCAGGGACAAACCTTGTCCCTGAGGAAGGAGCATGGTAATGCTCCGAAACGCGTAGGGATAAAGAACACCCGTTGAAATCAGTGTTCCAGTTTCTGGTTTCATCATTCGGAAGCGCGGATCCTGAGACACTCCGTCCCAATACAACTTTTGCTACATTGTGACATCCATTGAGGAGCTAAAAGTAAAGGTTTTTCCAAACATTCAACGTAACTTGAGAAAGTCTGGCTGGTTGTGTGAAAGGGTTATTCTAGCTCCGATAAATTATAGCGTCAACCAGATCAATCCTCAAATCCTAAGTCTCCATCGAGGTTTGTGCAGGACCTGCAAGTCAGTGGATCTGGTGCTCAAGCATTATTCTTTCCAAATGAGTTCTTTTAAGAGTTTTAATCGAGTTTTTAAACGAGTTTTTTTTGTTTTTTTATCATAAAAATTTTTTTTATTTTCTTGATTATATAGGGGGGATGTGCTATTGGAAAAAAAAATGTTTTCCTTTTTGATGACCCATTTACAAAAACGCTACCGTTAACGCAGGTGTCTGCATCTGCCCTGCGTTAACGCCTGCGTTTCCCATAGGGGCCCATGTTAAAAAACGCATGCGTTTCTGGGGAAACACACCTGCGTTTTTTTCCAGCACCCAAAAACGCTGCATGCAGCGTTTTTTGGGCTATGGGAAAAAAACGCAAGTGGCCCTGAAAAACGCATGCACACTCACATGTACCCTGCGTTAACGCACCTGCGTTTTTTTTCACACCCCAAAAAACGCAGAGATGGGCAAAAAAACGCATGTGTGTGAACAATGCCATTGATTTGCAATCTCCATGCTTTTCTCATGGTTAACTTTACATGGCCTGTTCAAGAGCTGGAACTGCCAAAAATCTGTTCGTCTTTGCACCGCAAGGAAAAATAATTACAATTTTTTTATCAAGAGGTTCTTCAATAAAGTGTTGCAGATAAAGTACTTCATTTTACTTGGTTAATTATTTAGTTATTTTGTGTTGCATATCTGTGGTGTTGAATATATTATGTGAACTGCTTCTATTACTTTGCTTTTTGATTTTTAATATTACGTTTTCTGTCTATTTACTTTGTGGCTTTTATGTGAAAAATATTTATTTATTAAACCATTCTATTTTGCTATTGCTAACAACAGTGAGTTACTATCCTGGGCAAAGATGGGTACTACAGGTAGTATACACACTGGCGATCAAAATGAGAGAACAATGTATGATCCCTTTATTTTTCAGGCAGAATGTAATCTACATTGACCAACATTTTTATTATTATTATTATTATTTATATAGCGCCATTAGTTCCATAGCACTTTAAGGTTTTTGTGTAAGGGGCACACCATGCTACTAGAATAGTGTTTTCCAAAGTAACTAAAGTTTATCAACTTAAAACCTTTATTTTATACAAAACGTGATAATCTTAATTAGACAACAGCAATGACTGTAGTACGGAGAAAGATTAAAATTAAATTATGTGAAGGTTACAACAGTCACCAATCAGTAGGAAGTGTACAGGCCTTTGCTTTGAATGACTTCAGCACATCTGCAGCCACAGGACATCACTAGTCTCTCACACTGCTCTGGTGTGATTTTGGGACACTCTTCTTCCAGTCTCTTCCAGAGTTCTGTGACTGTTGTGGGTTTCTTGACCATAACTTTGTCAGAAGGATTTTCCAGAGGTTTTCTATTGGGTTTAGGTCAGGACTCTGAGCTGGCCAATTCTTTGTTTCAGTATTTTCCCAAGCCATGAAACGTCCTCCACCATCTTTCACTGACTTCTTCACATACTTTGAGTTCAGTCTTTCCTCAATTTTTCAAAAAACATGTTTCCCGTTAGACCCAAAAGAATTAAACTTGATTTCATCACTAAAATGAACTGTGGACCACTTCTCTGTCAACAAAACATGCTCCTCAATAAAGGTGAGTCTAGCCTTTTGATTCTTTCTGGTAATGAGAGGTTTGGTCACTGCAAAGTGGGCTTTCAGTCCAAATGCTCTTAAAGAGGACCTGTCACCAAACCAGGCATGGTAATCTAATTACAGCACTGGATGCAGCATGTCTGCAGCATGCAGGCAAGGTGTCCCCCAGCACTTGAGCAGCCCTGTACCCCGAGATAATACACTTAGAAAACTTACATGCTCCAGCCATTAAGGAGGTGGCTAGGGGCTGCAGCCAAGGGCAGATTCACACCCCCTGCATGTGTAATCTGCCCACCGCTGCCAATCATTCTCTCCCTCTTCAACAGCATTTAAACAGAGTTTTTTTTCTCTCTCCCAGAAAGTCAGTTTAGCCCCGCCCCCTGAGGGGCGGAGCCAATCGGCAAGTTCTGGGAAAAAAAAAAAAACTCTGTTTAATGCTGCTGAAGAGGGAGAGAATGATTGGCAGCGGTGGGCAGATTACACATGCAGGGGGTGTGAATCTGCCCTTGGCTGCAGCCCCTAGCCACCTCCTTAATGGCTGGAGCATGTAAGTTTTCTAACTGTATTATCTCGGGGTACAGGGCGGCTCAAGTGCTGGGGGACCCCTTGCCTGCATGCTGCAGACATGCAGCATCCAGTGCTGTAATTAGGTCACCATGCCTGGATTGGTGACAGGTCCTCTTTAAACATCATCACACTGAATGACGAGACAGATCCTTACCCTGTTCGGTGTTGAACTGGTGAATCTGTTCTACACTTATGTGTTAGCAATTCACATAAAAATAGCATATGGATATTATAGGCTTCACATCCATGATCTAATAGGTCTGTTCACACTGATGAAACCCAATAGTATGGCTAATACTTCTTAAAAATGTGCAATTACAATTTAATATCATAATCATCATACTAATAATAATAATGTTAATTCATTTATATAGCTCTACAGTCTTGGCAAAAATTTTGAGAATGATACAAATATTAATTTTAACAAAGTCTACTGCTTCAGTTTTTCTAATGGCAATTTGCATATACTCCAGAATGTCATAAAGAGTGATCAGATTAACAGCAATTACTTGCTAAGTCAATATTTGCCTAGAAAATTAACTTTAACCCCCAAAACACATTTCAACATCATTGCAGTCCTGCCTTAAAAGGAGCAGCTAACATTGTTTTAGTGATTGTTCCATTAACACAGGTGTGGGTGTTGATGAGGACAGGGTTGGCGAACAATCAGTCATGATTAAGTAAGAATGACACCACTGGACACTTTAAAAGGAGGCTGGTGCTTGGTATCAGGGCCGGCTCCAGGTTTCTGTGGGCCCCTGCGAAAAAGTCTCAGTGGGCCCCCTTTAGTACATATCGCGGACTATAATATATATACAGTGCCTACAAGTAGTATTCAACCCCCTGCAGATTTAGGTGGTTTGATAAGATGCAAATAAGTTAGAGCCTTCAAACTGCAAACGAGAGTAGGATTTATTAACAGAAGCATAAATCTTACAAACCAAAAAGTTATGTTGCTCAGTTGAATTTTAATAAATTTTAAACATAAAAGTGTGGGTCAATTATTATTCAACCCCTAGGTTTAATATTTTGTGGAATAACCCTAGTTTGCAATTACAGCTAATAATCGTCTTTTATAAGACCTGATCAGGCCGGCACAGGTCTCTGGAGTTATCTTGGCCCACTCCTCCATGCAGATCTTCTCCAAGTTATCTAGGTTCTTTGGGTGTCTCATGTGGACTTTAATCTTGAGCTCTTTCCACAACTTTTCAATTGGGTTAAGGTCAGGAGACTGACTAGGCCACTCCATCACCTTGATTTTTTTCCCTCTTGAACCAGGCCTTGGTTTTCTTGGCTGTGTGCTTTGGGTCGTTGTCTTGTTGGAAGATGAAATTACGACCCATCTTAAGATCCTTGATGGAGGAGCGGAGGTTCTTGGCCAAAATCTCCAGGTAGGCCGTGCTATCCATCTTCCCATGGATGCGGACCAGATGGCCAGGCCCCTTGGCTGAGAAACAGCCCCACAGCATGATGCTGCCACCACCATGCTTGACTGTAGGGATGGTATTCTTGTGGTCGTATGCAGTGCCATCCAGTCTCCAAACGTCACGTGTGTGGTTGGCACCAAAGATCTCGATCTTGGTCTCATCAGACCATAGAACCTTGAACCAGTCTGTCTCAGAGTCCTCCAAGTGATCATGAGCAAACTGTAGACGAGCCTTGACATGACACTTTGAAAGTAAAGGTACCTTACGGGCTCGTCTGGAACGAAGACCATTGCGGTGGAGTACGTCACTTATGGTATTGACTGAAACCAATGTCCCCACTGCCATGAGATCTTCCCGGAGCTCCTTCCTTGTTGTCCTTGACTCTTCGGACAAGCCTGGCCTCGGCACGGGAGGAAACTTTCAAAGGCTGTCCAGGCCATGGAAGGCTAACAGTAGTTCCATAAGCCTTCCACTTCCGGATGATGCTCCCAACAGTGGAGACAGGTAGGCCCAACTCCTTGGAAAGGGTTTTGTAATCCCTTGCCAGCCTTGTGACCCTCCACGATCTTGTCTCTGATGGCCTTGGAATGCTCCTTTGTCTTTCCCATGTTGACCATGTATGAGTGCTTTTCACGAGTTTGGGGAGGGTCTTAAATAGTCAGAAAAGGCTGGCAAAAGAGATAATTAATCCACACATGTGAAGCTCATTGTTCTTTGTGCCTGAACTACTTTTTAATACTTTAGGGGGACCAAACAGAATGCTGGTGGTTTGAGGGGTTGAATAATAAATGACCCTCTGAATTAACTTTTAACGCTTTAAAAAAAAAAAAAAAAAAATTAAAAATCTTTTTGGCTGCAGTGCATTTCCCACTTCCAGGCTGATCTACAGTCCAAATGTCACAATGCCAAGTTAATTCCGCATGTGTCAACCACCTAAATCTGCAGGGGGTTGAATACTACTTGTAGGCACTGTATATTGACGCACACTTACCGCAAGCCCCACAGACAATGCATGGGGCTTGCCGCAAATGGGTAGCAAGTGCAGCCGCTAGGCGGAAAATGCGGTAGATGCGGGGTTTTTACCGCAACTGCCGCATTTTTCAAAAAACGCCTATGTGAAATCAGCCTTACAGGAACAGTGACTGCTGAAACCAGCAAGAGCTGTTTATGACAGTGAGTATATTACACGTTGTTAGGAGCGGGCTAAGGTGCGTTTGCATTCCCTTGCGCTTTTTAAAAGTCCCCTGCAAACGCAACATGTTGCATTTTTGTGCGTCTGAGGATTCTTGGTATATACGCAAGCATCCTGAAGCGCACAAATAATGCAAGCAGCTCAATGGAGCCACAATGCAATATGGGTGGCACCGCAGCCAAGCGGAGTGTCTGGCCATCCGGATCTCTCATTCTCCTCACCTTTCTTCTCGCTGCTCTGGTCTCCTCCGGTCGCTCTGCACATATCAGCACAGTGATGACAACATCGTGCCCCTCCATGCTGAGCTGCAGAATGCAGACAGCGGCAGAAGAGACTCTGGAGAAGAATGCTGCTGGCAAAGGCGGCTGGGACTATAGGAGCGGGAGCGGAATCCGCGGGGGCTACCACTGGTACACATGCCTCGTATGCACGCGGCTCCGCTCCATACACCTCGTACGCACGCAGCTACGCTCCACACACCTCATACAGATACAGCTCCGCTCCGTACACCTCGTACACATTCAGTTCCGTTCCGTACACTTCGTACACCTGCAGTTCCGCTCCGGACACCTTGTAAGCATTCGGTTCTGCTCTGTACACCTCGTACACACACGGCTCTGCTCCGTACACCTCGTAGACTCTGAGCTTCGCTCCGTTATCCTTGCACACTCTCAGCTCCGCTCTGTACGCTTCGCACACACGACTTCACTCCGTATACCTCGTACACACTCAGCTCTGCTCCGTACACCTCACACACTCAGCTCCGCTCCATACACCTCGTACACACTCGGCTCCCCTTTGTACACCTCATACACATGGCTCTGCTCCGTACACCTCGTACACATTCGGCTCTGCTCCGTACACCTCGTACACACACGGCTACGCTCCGTACACCTAGTACCCACATGGCTCCGCTCCATACACCTAGTACACACTCACCTCTGCTACATTCACACTGTAAATCCCTCCTGACCCCACACATAAACTTCACCTAATTGAGCATCATGGACATGGCGGCCAGCACAGCAGAATCCTGCATACACTGAGGAGCTGATCATGTGAGCCCTGACTCCTCCCCTCCATGTGACATCATCACAGGTCCTGTCAGCACTCAGCACAGAATGTGCAGCTCTGTCGGCTCCCACAGAGGGAGACCTCCGGAGCTGCAGGAGGCTGCACATGACCTCCATACAAATGAGCCCCCCAGCTGCCTCCTGGATATGGCCCTGGCTGTGGGGGCAGTGCTCAGGGGCCCCTGAGGCTAGGTTCACACTTGTGTTGTGACCCTAGCCTGACACAAGTATTTTCAGCTGCAGCGCATAGCGTTTAATGCTAAGCGCTGGAGCCCATAGAAACCCGATGTATACATTGCCAACCACTGGTTGGCAATGTAATCATCGGGTTTCTATGGGCTCGTTGCTGGCAGCGCATAGCATTAAACGCTCTGCGCTGCAGCAGACAATACTTGCTTCAGGCTAGGGTCACAACACAAGTGTGACCCTAGCCCTCAGGGGCCCGGTGGGACCCCTCCAAGCATTCGGGTCCCGGCACTTGCCCGGGTGCGCCGGGTGCTGACGCCGGGCCTGCTTGGTATCATTGTTTCTCTTCAGTTAACCATGGTTATCTCTAAAGAAACACGTGCAGCCATCATTGCACTGCACAAAAATGGCCTAACAGGGAAAAGTATCGCTGCTAGAAGGATTGCACCTCAGTCAACAATCTATCGCATCATCAAGAACTTCAAGGAGAGAGCTTCCATTGTGGTCAAAAATGCTCCAGGGCGCCCAAGAAAGACCAGCAAGCACCAGGACCGTATCTTAAAACTGTTTCAGCTGCGGGATCGGACAACCAGCAGTGCCGAGCTTGCTCAGGAATGGCAGCAGGTTGGTGTGAGTGCTTCTGCACGCACTGTGAGGCGGAGACTCTTTGAGCAAGGCCTGGTTTCAAAGAGGGCAGCAAAGAAGCCACTTCTCTCCAGAAAAAACATCAGGGACCGACTGATATTCTGCAAAAGGTACAGTGAGTGGACTGCTGAGGACTGGGGTAAAGTCATTTTCTCTGATGAATCCCCTTTTCAATTGTTTGGGACCTCTGGAAAACAGCTTATTCGGAGAAGAAGAGGTGAGCGCTACCACCAGTCTTGTCTCATGCCAACTGTAAAGCCTCCTGAAACCATTCATGTGTGGGGTTGCTTCTCAGCCAAGGGAATCGGCTCACTCACAGTCTTGCCTAAAAACACAGCCATGAATAAAGAATGGCACCAGAATGTCCTCCAAGAGCCACTTCTCCCAACCGTCCAAGAGCAGTTTGGCGCCCAACAATGCCTTTTCCAGCATGATGGAGCACCTTGTCATAAAGCAAAGGTGATAACTAAATGGCTCAGGGAACAAAACATAGAGATTTTGGGTCCATGGCCTGGAAACTCCCCAGATCTTAATCCCATTGAAAACTTGTGGTCAATCATCAAGAGACGGGTGGACAAACAAAACCAACAAATTCTGGCAAAATGCAAGCTTTGATTATGCAAGAAAGGACTGCTATCAGTCAGGATTTGGTCCAGAAGTTGATTGAGAGCATGCCAGGGAGAATTGCAGAGGTCCTGAAGAAGAAGGGTCAACACTGCAAATATTGACTTGCTGCATTAACTCATTCTAACTGTCAATATAACCTTTTGGTACTCATAATATGATTGCAATTATATTTCTGTATGCGATATAAACATCAGACAAACACAAATAAAAACCAGAGGGCAGTAGATCATGTGAAAATGTAATTTTGGTGTCATTCTCAAAACGTTTGGCCATGACTGTATAATTCCATAGCGCTTTACATACATTTGCAACACTGTCCCTACTGGGGCTCACATTTCATGTATAATGCATATTCTATTCGTCCTCACATTCCTGCAGTGCCCAGTGTCTATTGGCCATATTCAGCATTACAGATGAATTGGTGGTGAATATTTATTTTCATCATTATGTTTACTACAAAGATGTCCCACCTCAATAATAAGATAAGATAAGATAAGATAAACTTTATTGATCCCGGAGGAAATTACAGTATTACTATTATTAATGATTGCAACTAAGTATCCACAACCCAGTTGATATACATTGTGGCCTGACATACAGGTGTTAACTAGCAGCTAGGTATTAGACAACAATAGTGTGCAAACCTTAATCTCCACTACTGATTGCTCGAGTCTGAATCATGGCACTCGATGAAAGAGGTAGACCCCTTAGGGGAAGCAAACAAACACACCTAAGGCCTCGGAACCTTAACAGGATCTCCTGCCATCTTACCTCTGTCTGCATTCCAAGTGGCATGCATGCAAATACACTGTCTGGATTCTGCACTGAAGTCGTTTCTTCATGGATCCCTTGCAAGGCATGGCTGACCTGGACTCAGAGGATATAATCTACCTAACTACCCCTGGGACAAAAGGTGTCATGGAGAGAAGATGGAGAGTGACACCTATATCAGCTGGAGCTCCACCCCACTTCCCAATTGGGGCATCATCTGTAATAAGGTGTGGATCCAATCCAGGGTTCTGATGCAAGCTGTGGACCTGGAAAGCGAGTCCCAACAGTCAAGTCACTCTTTCCCTACGGCATCTGGGACCGGGAGCAACACATGTCAGACTGCAGATGATCTGGCAGTATGTCTGGCTTGCTTCCAGCTGCAGCCCCTGTTGCAGTCACAGCTACTGGATCCATTCCCCAAGACCACCAGGACCAGGACCTTTATGGGGAGCATGAGGAAGAGGAGCACCTAGAAGGCAATGTTTCCAAGCTGTGTGGATTACCTTTATCACTTCGGGAGGCATTCAACTAGGGCAATGCCATGTGGGCACCCCTACCCCCTCCAACCTCCTATCTAATAAGGCATCAACCACCCCTATGACATTTGTTGAGGAGATTCAACATGCAGATGCCATCGCATAGGACTGGCTGTATGGGCCTAAGGCTAATGGTTTCCTCAACCAATGCACAAAAGGTGAGGTGGTGCTATTCAAACAGTATAAGGGGTATGGGTTCCTAGTGGAACCTGGCACAAAACATCGGTGCAACATTAACTGCGCTGCCCTGCAATGTGATGATCTTCCCAAAAGATCTGATCTTTGTTGGGGATGAGGTCACATTCTTAAAGGTGCGGGGCATGAAGGGATAGTTTGCAGTTGGTGTATGTCGGGTTAGCACCACCGCCCAATTTGAGAAGTGGCATGAGGAGGCTGACCTGGAGAGAAGTTGGCAACGGTGCAACCAAAGTGTCTCTTAGTTGGCCAGCTTAATGCACCCAAACCCACAGGGCATGCCGATGTTCCCAAAGATGTTCCTAGTTCTGGTCCTGTCTATTCTCAAGGGGGTGGTCGTCCTATAGTTCCTTCATCATCGTCTCCAGCGGTGGCAATGATGGAGTGTGCTGGGGGCAGGTGGTGAAGGAGAATGCGACCCCACAACACAGTAAGAGGAGAAACTGCGACAACCACTGAAAATGGTGAGACAATCTCACTGGACGTTACTAAAGGCATGTTGGTGGGTCTGTGATACAATGACCTGTCCCCTACTTCGCATTTTGGTCAAAGAATGACTTTGGGAACTTATTTTATTTCTTGTCATTGACCAAGGCATGTGTTTTTGCTAAGGTTCTTCTAGCCATTTGCACCTACTCCTGCTGGACATTCATGCAGCCTTTGGGGTCCAACTGAAATAGCTTAAAGTGAACTTGTCACCTGTTTTCGGCATTGTAAGCTGTGCCCATCACCTTAAACATAATGGAATTGTGGTTCCTGTAATCCCTTTATATCACCAGACTTGCCCCTGCATACCTCATAAAACAGCTTTTAATGTGACCTGCGGTATGTAAATGAGTTCTTAAGTGTCTGATGGGGTGCAGCACACTTCAGTCCGAGCTGCCTTGCTGTATGGAAAATCCGCCCCACTGCATTAAAACTGCCACGCCTCCTGTGTATGTATGTGAATGAAATACAACATGATTTACATGTCTCATGCCTGCACAGTGGCTCTAAGTGCTCTATTGTCCTCTAAGTGCTGTTGCCATGTTGTTTTTTGTTTCATTGCACATGTAGTTTAGAATTCTTTTTTCTGTCCCCAAATCTGCAGAAAATCTGCAATAAAAAACATGTTGGCGCTGCACTTCAGAACGCTCATAGACTTTGCAAGTTCAGGATAGACATGCATATTCTCACGGCAACTGGAAGAACCGTGTAAAGCGCCTGGTATGGGTGCTTCTTATGAATGCGCCAATTTCTTGGGCGGCTGCAGGTTGCTATTCTATAGTGTTGGAAGGTCCTCACCCTGCTGAGAATAACAGCCCTCAGCTGCATATTTTTACTTTGGCTGACAATTAAAAATAGGGCAAAGCCCTGCACATTTTTGTTCTTCATTATTTACTTTTTTTTACACGCTATGACGTCAGCTTGGTTGCCATACAATAATCACCATCCAGATTGCGGAAATACACTCTGATTGCAAGAGCAAATCACAGACGTTCTCACAGATCATGAGCGTCTGTGATTGGCTGTTGCCAAAGAAGTAAATATGCATGAAGCTTCATGAGTGGGACCAGAATTAAATGTGAGGTAGAGCGAATCCAGAAGCTAGCAAACAAGCATTGGGAGACTGATAAAATGATCTGTGTGTGTTTGTCAGCTTTTGGACACATTTGAAGGTGTTTTCTATGTGTTTCATGTTGCCTGCCATTGATTTCAGTGGGATTCATAAGGTTTGATGAACTGTTTGTCAAACAATTTGGCAACACCCCGCATTTGGCGACCCAAACTAAATTCAAACACTCAGGTGTTCGGTCAATACTGAAAAGAGAGTGACCTTGGTTAAGGCAATACTAAAAGGGGTAACGTGATATGACATAGATGAAATTGTGTACCTCTATCCAAATAAAGCACTTTTGGTGGTGTGGCTATCTGTAGTTGTGAAAATGGGCACTGTGGAGAAGTCCACAGGATAAAATCCCAAATTTAGCAGTAATCTTTTGCAAGACTAATAAGACTATCTGTGGATTGCATAAAAAAACTATTAGTATTATACTTATCTTAATAAAGATTCGTTGGTGAGACAGTGTATTCGTACATAGATCCTTGTGAGCTGCCTGCATTCCAATGCATTTGACTGTGGAATGCAGTGTGAAGTGACTTGCGGTGGATTAAGTGTCTTCCGGGTGGTCAGGTCACATGACTCAGAAGTGTGTGGAGACACTGGCACCTGCACAGACGATGCACAAAGTGATTTGCTAGAAGACATCCTATTGGCAGGTTAATCTGTTACTAAGTGATGACTGCGCTTGCATGGTGAGGCCACTGGGTCTGTGTTTAGCACTGGTTCACTAGCACAGTGAAGCATGATGTGGTTGCTAGGTGCTGGTTCCATCTGCACACTAAGTAGCTAGAGTCTGTTGTGCGGGAAAAAGCTTAATAATATGAAAACTACTAGATGGGGGCCCAATGCTATTGCATCAGGAGAGTGGTGCATCACAATGGGGCGATCTCTGTAGCGCTGGGTGTGGCAGATGTCTCTCCCTCCCTGTGTGCTCACCGCTGTCCACTCTACTGCTTCTGTGGCACCCTGCTCATGAAGGAGGCCACAGCCTTCCCTACTGCACAGCTGGGTTTCCACAGCAGGTACCTACTACATGTAACACCTTCCACCCCGGCACAGTAGGGGGAGCTAGACTCACTGACTTTAGGGGTGATCCCCTATAAATACTGCTGCTGGGGGAGGAGTTAGGGAGAGTGTGCAGACGCTAGGAGAGCTGCAAAGACGTCCTGGTGCTCGATGCCACGGTTAGGCCCGAACCAGTGACCCAGAGTGGCCCAGCCAAGCCTAGGAGTGGGGACAGAAGGCACGGAGCTTAACCAAGGGAGCAGAGAAACTAGTGGAAGTTTGCCCAAGACTTACCGGACTTCGGGGATCCGCACCTGCAGGATCACTCTAGGACTTCAGAAAACCTCGGCACACCGTGGAGATTTTAGTCACCTGATCCCCTGTGTACCAGCAAAAGGGAGCCAGACACTGCAGTGTGGAATAACACAGCAGTGATCAGAGAGGTTAACCCGTGGACCACGCAGGAGGAGAGAGGACCAGAGAAAGTGAGGAGGCCAGTTGTGTTGTATACAGAGAGGGCTTCAGCGACAGCAGGGAACCTTAGGTGGCCTTATAGCCATTTGCTGTGGAGACTCACTGTGCACCTGGTCACCCGACAGCGCTCTGGACATCTTTACCTGCGAATACCACCAGTAAAAACATAAAAGAGACTTTCTTCAGTGTGTGTGCATTATTCCTCTCTGTCCCCAGCCTCTATATAGACTGCCCTACTGCTTTTTACCCTGGCCTCAAGTCCCACTCCAAGCTGCCCCCTTACTCTACACTGCCCCGGAGGCCCAGTTCCACCTGTAGAAAGCTTTGCCATCCTTGCCGCAATACCATCGCCCTCGGGAGGACTGTGGCGGCGCTGGTGACCCATCACCAGGTACTACAGGAGGCGTCACGAGACAACAACTCATTTCCCTTATACATAACCCCTCTTTGAAGTGTCAACTAGGCCACGGGCTCAGGCACTGTTACCAGTGACATCCTCGTGAACCCCTCTGAGCCTGATACCTGAGTAACCCCCGGGCCTAGGGATCGACAATTCCATCTGAGCTGTCTTCTCCCCTCTGTGGTCTTTCCTTTGATCTGTCTCCCCCCTTGGTGCTCTTCGCCTGTCTGTTGACTTCTCCCTCCTGTGCTGTCTTCTCCCCGCTGTGCTGTATTCTCCCCTCATGTGCTCTCTCCTTTTTAGCTGTCTTCCCCCTGTATGCGGTCTCTCTCCCTCCTATGTTGTCTTCTCCCCTCTGTGCTCTCTCCTTTAAGCTGTGTATCCCCTGTGTGCTCTCTCTTACCCATGCTCTTCCCACATGTGCACCCTCTCTTCACACTGTATGCTCTCTCTGCCCCCTGTGCACTCGCCCTTCCCCCTGTGTGCTCTCTCTGTGCACCTGTGTGCTAGTTCTGCCCCACTGTTTGATTGCCTTCTGTGCTATGTCTCTCCCCCTTGAGCTCTCTCCCCGTAGTGTCCAAAGGTCGCGGTGGTGTAAGTGTTCATGCGTGCTGGTTATATACATACACACTTACTTAATTTGTATGTGGCGGCTCTGGGTGAAAGTTTTGGGTGGTGGCAGTGTCGGGTTGAGGGCGGCTGTGGCATTGTTGGCAGTACTTTGCAATTGCTAGTTCTGCCAGTTGTGGCTATATTTGCACACCCATCAATTTTTGCCCCTCATGTGCTCTTTCTACCCCTTTCTGTGCCCTGTCTCTGCTCCCTGGGTGCTCACCCCTCCCTCTGTGCACTCTCTCTGCTCCCGGTGTACTCTCGCTAACCCCCTGTACTTTATCTGCTCCCCTTTTTACTCTTTACCCCTTTGTGCACTCTCTGTGCCCCGTGCACTCTTGCTGCCCCCTGTGTGATCTCTTTGCCCCCTGTGCACTAACTTTGCCCCATGCACTCTCTCTACCCCCTGCGCATTCTCTCTGTCCCTATGTGCTCTCTTTTCCCTCTGTGCTTTCTCTGCCCCCCTGGTGTTCACCCCTTTCCCTGTACACTCTCTCTGCCACCCTGTGTGCACTCTCTGCCCACTATACACTCTCTCTGCCCCTTGTGAGCTTTCTGTGCCCCCATGTGCTCTCTCTGCCCCCACGTGCACGCTCTCTGCCCCCTTTGTGCGCTCTACTCACTCTGTGCTTTCTCTCTCCACTGTAGTGTACAAAGATGATGATGTTAGTAAGTGCGCATGCGCACACTGAGTCATGCCGCCACCATCTTTTCACACACAAGTGTCCAAAGATGGCGGTTGTGTAAGTGCACATGCTCGTGCATGCACATTTACTCATGCGGCCGCCATCTTTGGACACTTGGTTATTAAAAGATGGCCACCAGCTGAGTCTTGATGAACTGGTAGTCAGCAGGAGCTGAGAGAAGAGTCTTGATGAACTGGTAGTCAGCAGGAGCTGAGAGAAGAGTCATAAAGAACTGGTAGTCAGCAGGAGCTGAGAGAAGAGTCTTGATGAACTGGTAGTCAGCAGGAGCTGAGAGGAGTCTTGATGAACTGGTATCAGCAGGAGCTGAGAGAAGAGTCTTGATGAACTGGTAGTCAGCAGGAGCTGAGAGAAGAGTCTTGATGAACTGGTAGTCAGCAGGAGCTGAGAGAAGAGTCGTGTGAACTGGTAGTCAGCAGGAGCTGAGAGAAGAGTCTTGTGAACTGTGTCACAGGAGCTGATGAGAGAAGTCTGATGAACTGTAGTCAGCAGGAGCTGAGAGAAGAGTCATGATGAACTGGTAGTCAGCAGGAGCTGAGAGAAGAGTCATGATGAACTGGTAGTCAGCAGGAGCTGAGAGAAGAGTCTTGATGAACTGGTAGTCAGCAGGAGCTGAGAGAAGAGTCTTGATGAACTGGTAGTCAGCAGGAGCTGAGAGAAGAGTCTTGATGATAGAACCTGGTAGTCAGCAGGAGCTGAGAGAAGAGTCTTGATGAACTGTAGTCAGCAGAGCTGAGAGAAATCTTGGTGACTGGTAGTCAGCAGGAGCTGAGAGAAGAGTCTTGTGAACTGGTAGTCAGCAGGAGCTGAGAGAAAGTCTGATAATGTAGTCACAGATGAGGAAGTCTATGAGTGGTAGTCAGATGAAGCTGAAAGAAGAGTCTTGTAAATAAAAATTATTCAGAATATGGGAAGCGTCTTTTACGAGACCCCACTCATTATCATTTGAAAATAAGTATATTCATATTAGCTGCTTTTTAAAATGAAATTTACCAGTGTTCCTTAAACTCCAGTCTTCAATGCCCACCAACAGATCAGGTTTTCAGGATTTGCTTAGTATTGCATAGTTGATAATTCGATTACCTGTGCGATGCTAAAGAAATCCTGAAAGCATGATCTCTTGGTGAGCATTGAAGACTGGAGTTGAGGAACACATATATAGGATGTAGTAACCTATGATGTAAAGTGGTTCCTTGATCAGATATGGCTAAAAAATATAATACCTCTATTTTCTGTCTGAAGTGATGTTCCCCAACTCCAGTTCTCAAGAGCCACCAACATTGCATGTTTTAAGGGTTTCCTTAGCATTACACAAGTTTGTAATCATCACCTGGGCAGGTAATCAAATGATCACCTGTACAATACTAAGTAAATCTTGAAAATATGAACTGTGGTGGGCCTTGATGACTGGATGACTGGAGTTGAGGAACACTAATATATAGGATGTAGTAGCCTTGGATGCAAAGTGGTTCCTGAATCAGATATGGCTACAAATAGCATAAAATGTTCTAGGTCAGTGATGGCGAACCTATGGCACGCGTGCCAGCGGTGGCACGCAGAGCCGCCTCCGCTAGCACGCAGCCTCGCCACCACGCCGCCGGCAGATCAAAGCTGTATCTGAGCAGAAGAGACATTTCTCCTCTCTCAGACACTTCTAAGCCCGCCCTCCCGGCCAGCGTCATGTGACAGCGGTCACGTGACGCGCCCGGCATCACGTGACCGCCCTCAGTGCTGGAGACAGGATGCAAGCTGCAGCAGCGGTGAAGAAAGGTGAGTATGAAAGTTTTTTTTTTTTCACCAGCAGCCAGAATGGGGCCATACAAGGAGGAGGAAGATGGGGCAATACTATGAGGAGGAGGATGAATGGGCAATACTATGAGGAGGAGGAGGATGGGGCAATACTAGGAGGAGGAGGATGATGGGGCAATACTAGGAGGAGGATGGGGCCATACAAGGAGGAGGATGATGGGGCAATACTATGAGAAGGAGGATGATGGGGCAATACTATGAGGAGGAGGAGGAGGAGGAGGATGGGGCAATACTATGAGGAGGAGGAGGATGGGGCAATACTATGAGGAGGAGGATGATGGGGCAATACTATGAGGAGGAGGATGATGGGGCAATACTAGGAGGAGGATGGGGCCATACAAGGAGGAGGATGATGGGGCAATACTATGAGGAGGAGGATGATGGGGCAATACTATGAGGAGGAGGATGATGGGGCAATACTATGAGGAGGAGGATGATGGGGCAATACTAGGAGGAGGATGGGGCCATACAAGGTGAGGATGATGGGGCAATACTATGAGGAGGATGATGGGGCAATACTAGGAGGAGGAGGATGATGGGGCAATACTAGGAGGAGGAGGAGGATGGGGCAATACTATGAGGAGGAGGATGATGGGGCAATACTATGAGGAGGAGGATTATGGGGCAAAACTAGGAGGAGGAGGAGGAGGATGGGGCAATACTAGGAGGAGGAGGAGGATGGGGCCATACAAGGAGGAGGATGATGGGGCAATACCTGGAGGAGGAAGATGATGGGGCAATACCTGGAGGAGGAGGATGATGGGGCAATACTAGGAGGAGGAGGATGATGGGGCAATACTAGGAGGAGGATGATGGGGCAATACAAGGAGGAGGAGGATGGGACAATACCTGGAGGAGGAGGATGGATGATGGGGCAATACTAAGAGGAGGATGGATGGATGGGGCAATACTAAGAGGAGGATAGATGGATGGATGGATGGATGGATGGGGCAATACGAAGAGGAGGATGGATGGGGCAATACTAAGAGGATGATGGATGGATGGATGGATGGATGGATGGGGCAATACTAATAGGGGGCAGGATGGGGCATATTATTATGTCATGGCGCAGGATGGGGCATATTGTTATGTGATGGGGCAGGATGGGGCAATACTAACAGGGGGCAGGATGGGGCATATTGTTATGTGATGGCAGGATGGGGCATATTATTGTGTGATGGGGACAAGGATGGGGCAGATTACTATGTAATGGAGGCAAGAATAGGCAATACTACCAGGGGGCAAGTTGGGGCATATTACTATGTGATGGGGACAATGGTGGTGCAATAATACCAAGGGACAAGGATGGAGCACATTACTGCTGGATGGGGCATATTACTACATGGGGACAAGGATGAGACACATTACTGCAGGATGGGGCATATTACTTCAAGGGGACACGGATGGGGCATATTACTACAAGGGGAGAAGGATAGGGCATTACTGCAGGATGGGGAATATTGCTGCAAGAGGACAAGGATAGGGCATTACAACAGGATGGGGCATTACTACATGATGGGGCAGGATAGGGACATTACCACAAGGGGACAAGGATGGGACATTCCCGAAGGGGACAAGGATGGGGCATTCTACAAGGGGATAAGGATGAAGACATTACTACAAGAAGGGGGTCAGGATGGAGCACAACTGCAAGGAGAGGGTCAGGATGGAACATATAGCTAGGAGAGGATCACAATGGAGCAAAACGCTAGAAGATCAGGATAGAGAACATAGCTAGAAGGAGGTGGTCAGGGTGGAGCACATAACTACAAGGAGAGGGTCAGGATGGGACACATTACTAGAATGAGAGGGTCAGGATAGGACACATTACTAGAAGGAGACAATCAGAATGGAGCACATTACTACAAGGAGAGGGTCGGGATGGAGCACATTACTACAAGGAGAGGGTCAGGATGGAGCACATTACTACAAGGAGAGGGTCAGGATGGAGCACATTACTACAAGGAGAGGATCTGGATGGAGCCCGTAACTAGAAGGAGAGGGTCAGGATGGAGCACATAGCTAGAAGGGGAAGGACAAGATGGAGCACATAACTACAATGGGAAGGTCAGGATGGGAAACATTACTAAACGGAGAGAGTCAGGATGGAGCACATAGCTACAAGGAGAGGGTCAGGATGAGACACATTACTGCAAGGAGAGGGTCATGATGGAGATATTACTACAAGATGAGGACCATGATTTCAGTATGAAATCTGCTTGTATTCCATGATAAAATCTATCTCCTATCTGTGTAATATTCAGCATTTTTTCCATACAGATCAGTCCACCTGCTGTTTCTAGAAAGGGCAGTGGCAGCGGCTCAGCTTCAATGTCCAGTACACATGAGCTGTCTGACCACTGCCGAAGAGAAGAGAAGACTGCAAAGGTAAGTTTAAAATCAATTAATTGTTAAAATAATTGAATTGACCATCAGTGTTTCAGGACTACATGCCCTGTACAGGGAAGAGAGTTAGCATCTGCTGGCTCTTCCCCCTGTGCAGCGCTTGTGATTACCACTCCTGCTGTAATTTAGGTTATATTATCGTGTTGGCACTTCGCCATAAATAATTTTGTTTTAGGTTGCAGTTTGGGCACTAAGGCCTCAGAAAGGTTCGCCATCACTGTTCTAGGTAATTAGTAGATGGAGAGCCCTCTTGCCAGTTTCAAATTGTGACCCAAGAGCTACAATTTACACCAGAATACACTATTTGTGACTACAAGCCAGGGTTGTTGTTGATTCAGTTGTCCACATGGACCAGAAGGGGGCTCATATGCTCCATAACAACTACCATGGCTGCTACTGTGGATTGTGAAGAATAGAACTTGTGTTTGTGCCATCCTTTGGTTGTGTCACTAGCTGCATAGCTATTTTGACAACATTATCTACAGTTGGTCACAAAGAGAAAAGCTATAATCTGGTGTCTCACATTAAGAGTATAAAATGAATAAAAATAATTCATTAATCACCTACTCAAGAGCTCATTATTATTTATCAATTCTTAAAAATAAAGACATTACTTAGTTGTGTTCAGCCACCTACCATTGATGAAGAGAAGCAAATCATCAGTATGTGTAGAGGCACACAAGGTTTTCATATTGCTGTAAATCATTACTGAGACGTTTAAAAACATGCCATTATAGGCATAAAAATAAATGGTGTGCTGAACCTGCTACAATAAAATGAAGTGAAATTGGAGTCATGCATCTTACAGAAGACAGAGCTATTTGCCAAGTTGCTGCAAATAGATGTGTGTGTTGTAAATATTATATTGAAAATAAAGTTTTTCTGATAGAAATCTATTAATTATAAGATTTCTCATCATGCTGCTTCTCTGTTTGCACTTAATATCATTCCATTCCTCAGCTCTCTTGTGTGAACTGAATATCACAAAGAACTTGGCTGGCACAAAAGGATACTATTATATTCTTCATCTCTGATTAGATAGAACTCCCTGATATATAGGATTTGATAGAAGGAAATTGTGACATGTTTATCTGCATTCTCTATTTAACCAATTTAAATAATATTAAAGGGAATCTGTCAGCAGGTTTTTGCTAAGTAAGCTAAGGACAGCAAGCTGCAAGGCAAAAAAACAACTATGCCTCTGTTTTCAAGCTCGGCAACATTGTTTTACATACAGTAATGACTTTCGTATCCAGTGATTGCCATTGCAGGACTAGAATGTCATGCGCAGGTCAGTTTGACTCGCTCCTGTGGCGCCCCACTGGTTGGGACACCACGAAGGTGTACTGCACCCATAAAAGAGAGTGTGGTACTCCTGTGACTAGGGGATTGGGATGCCACATAAGGGACCCTCAATTTACCCATCCACACACCTTACTGCAGGCGGGACGTGGGTGAACTTGTTGCCAAGGAGACCCAGTCCCGGTGGGAGGAGCTAGGTGGGTTAGTGGAAGAGCGAGAAGACAATTAGTCAGTGAGAGTCTGAGGAGAGCTCCTGTGGGGAGTGAGGAGTACAGGTCAGCAGAGAAGCTGCCAGGGAGGAAAAGGACCTTAGGGGCACCAGGTGTTGCATTGCGCACGAATCCAGACCAGGTACGTCTACCGAGCAGAGGGGTTCAGTCCTGGAATGGAGGACTGGCTTTGAGAGCAGTGGGGATGTTCATCCCCGAGCCGCCAAACTGGAGGCACGAGCTTCTGTAGGAAGTTGCGGCCGAAAGCCCAGCGTAATCCCCAAATGGCCCTGTATAGGTTCCAGAGAACCGGGAAAGGAACCTTCCAGAGAGGATCCGTGGGAGCTAGCTGAGGGCTCTGCACACGGAAGCTGCTAGGAAGCAGGAGAGAGCGCATGATGAGGGGCAAGAGAAAGGAAACGGCATGCACACCACCGGGGGTCCCAAATAGCACGTTCCCGTACCCAGGCCAGCTGAACCCGTGAGAACTGTAACAACTGTAAGCTGCTTGAAGTCTTGCAAGTAAAACCCGTACAGAGCTAAAGACTGTGTGACGTATTTTATTTGCCTACGCCTGAGGAGCCGCACACTTGTTCCTGTGGTAAGACTGTGACAAGGCCGCTGAATGAACTGCTTCCCAGTGTAAATCCCCTTACACCAAAACTGCCCCGAGGACCCCGCTCCACCTACGGGGAACGTTACCAACTAGCTGCCTTATCATCACCCCGGAGGTCTGCAAGCAGCGCCGGTAATCTTACCAGGAACCGTAGGTGGCGTCACTAACACTTTTTATTTCCATTTTCCCCCTTTTTCAGCGACCACCAGGGCCATGGGACCGGGCAACAGGCCCTGTGACATCCCCAGTAAATCAACGTCTGGTATCGAGTACCCCACGGCCCTGGGGGGGGGCACTCCCTGCTCTAATTCACACCTCACAACCAATGCACAAACTCTATTGGAAACAAGATATGGCTGGGGGCAGCTCTCCCAATTCGGCTGTGTTCCTGGCACTAAAAGCTTTGATAGTGTCAGAATGGTTTCAGCCAGTAATCTTTGTGATATATCGTTGGAATAAGGGTTTCTTTGCCTACATTGTCTTGCTGTCCGATGTGGTAGCAAATCCTGCTGACAGATGATCTTTAAAGTGTAAATGTAATTTCATTAAAAAAAAAAAAGCTGCACTGGTTGTTAATGATGGGTCACATAGCAGCTAAGATAATGCTTTTGTGTACCATGGGTCTTCATTTCTCAACTTTTTTGTATGCTGTTAAAAATAGCATTTTAGGGCTGTGTGGGCATGGCCAGCAGCTGATAACAGTGAACAGTGTGATGTGCCAGTAGAGAAGGGGCAAGATCAGATATTGTGAGCAATGCGAGGAGCCAGCAGAGGAGAGGAGTTTGCACTGATCCTGAAATTCTGATATTGCTCAGCACTGTGCTGTAGTCTAAGGTAATCTGATACAGTGTCACGTCATCACCTGCAGTCAGGAGCTCGCACACAGTATAGGCCACACCCCTTTACCCTCATGTGGTTATATGCTCCGTATTCAGTGTGAAGACAGATATGGCTGAGAATTAACATATGTTGGCTTCAGACAGTCTAGTAGGGACACCTTATGGAAGGTTTATGAATGATTTTCCACCAGATTTCACTTATAATGTATATTTGAAGATTTATTAAAATCTCTTGCTCTACATTATTATTAGAGATGAGCGATGTTCGACTCGAATAGTTCGCCAATCTCAAATTCGAGTCGATTTTGGCGCTATTCGAGTCATTCGCCGAATTCGAACAATTTGGTTCCAATTCGGCGAATTTCGAACATGTTCGATTTTGGTTTGAAAATGCGGCAGATGCGGTCAGAAAACCGCATCTGCCGCATTTTGAGCCAAAATAAACAGTACCTAAAAGAAAGAAAGTGTTAAAAATAAAAAAATAATGTATGCTCACCTGTCCGCGGTCCACCGAAGCCTCCGGTATGGTCCTGTGTCTTCCAGGACCTGTGGTGACGTTAGTTCTCGCGGGAACTCCGGTCACATGACCGGAGTTCCCGCGAGAACATGACGTCACCACAGGTCTTATAAGCACAGGACCTTGCCGGAAAGCTTAAAATAGATATTTTTATGTTTCGGACCCTTTCTTTAAGTAACTTTTACTTAAAGAAAGGGTCCGAATCATAAAAAAATCTATTTTAAGCTTTCCGGCAAGGTCCTGTGCTTCCAGGACATGTGGTGACGTCATGTTCTCGCTGAACTCCGGTCATGTGACCTGAGTTCCCGCGAGAACTGACGTCACCACAGGTCCTGGAAGACACAGCACCATACCAGAGGCTTCGGTGGACCGCGGACAGGTGAGCATACATTATTTTTTTATTTTTAACACTTTATTTGACTTTATTTCACTTCCACAATGTATGTATATACATTGTGGAAGTGAAAAAGCCCCACAAGCCCGGATTGTTCGTTTTCCGGGGTGTTCGACGGTGTTCGTCGAGCATTCGACGAAAATTCGTCGAACACCCCGTCGATTCGACGAATCGAATGGAATTCGAACATCGGGGTGGCGGCTCATCTCTAATTATTATTGAATACAAATGGAAATATCAGTTCGATTTAAGTAAAATGTATTTTATCTGGTTCTGTATGATTTCTGTACATGATACTGTTAAAACTGTTAGATAACAATTGGGCAGTTGATCATTCCCTAATGGCAGGATGATGGTCATGTGAGTATTTCTTTGAGGGTGGAGGCACACTGTCATGCATCAAAAACGGAGCATTTATGATGCATGGCAGTCATGTGAGTGCTGTGCTTTTTTTCTGTGAGTGTGGTGAGAGTGTGGTGCGTGTGGGAGTGTGTGCATGGCTGTATGCATGGGAGTGAGGTGCATGAGTCAGTGTGTGGTGCGAGTCAGTGTGACAGCAGCGGTGTTTGAATTTGCTGGTAAATGCTGTCTGTGGTGCTGAAGTTTGCCCGGCAGGGATTTCTCAGCATGATGAAAAATTCCGCCAAGCAAACCTCAGCACTGCCGACAGCATCTACTGGAAAATTCAAACACCGCTGCTGTCACAGCAGTGGTGTTAGAATTTGCCGAGTTGCCGGCACAGCCACTAATCAGCTTTCACCGCTGTGACAGCAGCAATGAAAGATGATTGGTTAAATCGGCTGGTAAATGCTTTTCATGGTGCACCATGGAAAGCATGGACTTTCAAACACCAGAAGTGTTTGAATTTCCCGGTAAATGCTTTCCATAGTGCTGAAGTTAAAACTTCAGCACCATAGAAAGCATGGACTTTCAAACACAAGTGGTGTTTGAAGCTCCTCGTAAATGCTGTCCATGGTGCTGACATTTTATCGTCTGGAGAAATCCAGCCTATAAAATTTCCGTACCATAGAAAGCACTTACCAGGAAATTCAAACACTGCTAATGTTTGAAAGTCCGTGCTTTCCATGGTGCTGAAGTTTTAACTTCAGGACCATGTAAAGCATTTACTGGCCGATTTAACCAATGAAAGCTGATAGGTGAAAGCTGATAGGTTAATGTGCTGGCAAACCGGCAATTGCTGCTTTGACAGCAGCGGTGTTTGAAGACATTGTAAGTACGCACACGCGTGCGACTATCTCACAGTTTGCTGTATGGGTGTGAGATTTTCTCGCACCCATAAACTTACAATGGCCACTTAAGCGAGGAAATCGAGTTAAATCGCAGCATGCTTCGATTGCACTCGCATTTCCCTTGCAATGCGAGTTAAGTGCGTTAAAAACACGCTAATATGACCAGTATGATTTACTGATATTGGCTCGAGTGCGATACAAGTTTTTCTCGCGCGAGTCACAAGCCTGTGTGCATCTTCCCTTACAATTATGACTAATCATGATCTATGTGTTCTTACTACTTATGCATGTTATGTGTGTATGTTACAAATACCTATTCCTTACTTTGGTATTCTTTATCAGTTAATCATGTAACCAAGAAACAATAATTTCAGGATTTTATTTTCCAACTAATTCAATTATTACAGTGAAAATTATCTCTTGGGAATTATCTTCTCAAAAAAGATATTTATTATGTATAATAAATCATGGAACTATTATGGAATAAATATAGCAACAGCAATATTATGGAAAATCTGGCACCAAACAGCTAAATTGAAGTCATTTCACACTCAAGGTACCGTCACACAGGGACATATCGCCGGCGATGTTGCCGGGGATCGCGGGAGCGCGCATCCCTGACAACATCGCCGGTGAGATGTCAGACGGAGCAACTTACCGGCGATGTCGCCGGCTAGTTGCCGCGGCTATCGCTCGCTGGGTTGCCCAGCAACCCAGCGAGCGATAACCCGCAATGTAGTAGATAGGCGGAATCGCCCGTAACATTGCGGATTGCCGCGTTACACAGGGCGATCAGGCAGAATCGCCTGAGCAACATCGCCAGGTTGCCGGCAACATACCTTTAAGGTACCGTCACACAGGGACATATCGCCGGCGATATTGCCGGGGATCGCGGGAGCGCGCATCCCTGACAACATCGCCGGTGAGATGTCACACTGAGCAACTTACCGGCGATGTCGCCAGCTAGTTGCCGCGGCTATCGCTCGCTGGGTTGCCCAGCAACCCAGCAATCGATCACTCGCAATGTTAGATATAGGCGGAATCGCCCGCAACATTGCAGGTTGCCGCGTTACACAGGGCGATCAGGCAGGATCGCCTGAGCAACATCGCCAGGTTTCCCAACATTGTTGGGAAACCTGGTGATGTGACTCAGGCGATTCATCGCCAGATTATCGCCCTGTCACACGAGGCAACTCGCCGGCGATGTCGCCGCAACCTGGCCACGCCCCTCAGTTGCTGGCAACATCGCCGGCGATATGTCCCTGTGTGACGGTACCTTTAGAGGGATTGTGTAGTCTGTGAAGAAAAGTCTGCAGTCAATCTACGTGACTAGAGACTGCTGAACAGTGATGGACACAGTCAAAATTGCCCTGCATTTCTCATGTGTGTGGCTTGCTAAGTGGTAACATGCAAGCGATTTTCATACTTGCGGTAGCGTGCCGAGTGGACAGTGGCACTTCTCTCAATATTCTTCTATTGTGAAACTTGTTGGAAAGTATTGAAAGTGAAAGTATTCATATAAAGGGTCACGTGAGCACCAAAGCACTACAGGAATAACAGGTTATCTTGACAGTATGCACATCTACAGTGTTCATTTTAGGACATGGTCATTTCTCAAAGGCAGACATCAGAAATACTGTGTGATAACTGAGAAATGACTATGAAGAATGGTTTTACTCAGTCTGAGAACTGACAAATGAGAACTGATAAATGATATCTGATAAATGATAAATAATTGATTAATGATAATTGACAATTGATAAATGATCATTTATAAATGATAATCAATAAATGATTAATCCTAATTGACAATTGATAAATGATAATTGATAAATGATAATTGATAATTGATAAATGACAGATTATAATTGATAATCCCTGCACACTTGTCAAAGATCAGAGCCAAAGTGATTTTCATACACAGAGACGTCAGTGTGTGTTTAGTATTTTAGTGAAAGAAAATCACCTCATCCAAAGGATGTAATTTCTTATCAGCTTATTGAATAGAGCAATGGTTTAATCTTGGGACTATGGAACTTCAATGTGGCAGGTTCAAGAACAGTCATTCACATTGTTTTTTTTTTTAATAAATTATGCTGGTTAATACACACAGCTTTCAGTCATATTTCACTTTTAATATTATAAGTGAAATATGGCTGAAAGTGGTCTATTCCTTAGGCTATGTACCATGTGAATATAAAACATGCCTGATATTTCTTATTAACACGTCAGGGTAATAATCAGAATATAATATATTAAAGGTGAAATATGGCTGAAACTTGGCTATCAACCAGCATAATTGATTCTAAATAAAAAAATGAAAATGATATGTAAAGTACGATTTACAAAAAAAAAAATAATGGAAAGTGCTGGTTTTTAAACTGGGGCTCTAAGTCCAAATTACCGCTATGCTAAAAATTTGGCTGACATATGGGTGTAATTTTGCATGCAGACTTACCAAAGTGATCTGACCTCTGGTGGTTGATATTTCAATTTCATTAGCTGATTTCTGACTCCTCATCCCTGATCCATGATTTCTGACAAATGTGACAGTGTCAGGTCTTAACCATCAGAATAGAAATGATTTTTTGACACACTGAGAAGTGCTACATGCAAAATCACACACAGAAGCCAATTGTGTAGTGGTAATTTCACTTTCTTTGGACTTGCAGCCCCAGGTTCAAAACCAGCTCTTTCCATAATTTTTTTTTTTTTATTTGTACTTTACATATCATTTTACTTTTTTATTTAGAATCAATTATACTGGTTAATATCTTTCTCTTTAGAACTGCCGTCCTGTTCTGCATTATACAGACATCCATTGATTACAATGAGCAATGTGTAATGGTTAAATGATCCCTGCTGTTTCAATAAACTTAGCATAAATTATTAGCACTAGTGAATGTAAGAAAATGTTGTATTATATCTGGAAAAAAGAAAATCAATTTGATGCAGATTGAATTTTGGCAAATTTGATCAAATATATAAGCCCTGATGAATTTGAATGCTTTGCCATTTGATTCATGCACATTGATCAAAAATTGCCTGCCACAATTCTACACATTGTATCAGCCAGAGAAGAGTGGCTGACTTGAAGCATGGCCACGTGGTCTTCCTCACCATGACTCACATCACATCACATGGTATAGTGCAGTTAACTTGGAGAGACTGAGGGTGCGTTCACACACTGTGTATTTGCTGCGTATTTTCACGCGAGTGCTCTTGTAGTTTTTGTAGCCAAAACCAGGAGTGGCTGATTAAAGCCACCAGTGGGTGATTAAATACAGAAGTGGAGCACTTGTTTCTATTAGACTTTACCTCTGATTGTTCCACTCCTTGTTTTGGCTACAAAAACTGCAACAGGACTCGTGTAAAAATATGCAGCAAATACGCAGTGTGTGAACGCACCCTTACATAGCCTACATAAAAGCTGAGGCAGTGAATTCAGCAGTCATTTTAGAGTGATGCTGGATTGTAAGAGATCTTTCACATCCCACAGCACAGCAATAGAGACAGGAAGAGAACACTCTCTTATAACTACAACACTCAAGAAGATACATGTAGTAGTCTGTGAATAATGCAAAGATTCAGTTGGTAGAGGGAAAGTGTCATTTTTTTGGCAAATACTACATCCGATAATGCCTATTTAAAGAGAGTGTTGTGTGTGTGGGAGTGTGTGCATGGCTGTATGCATGAGAGTTTGGTGCGTGAGTCAGTGTGCGGTGCGAGTCAGTGTGACAGCAGCAGTGTTTGAATTTGCCAGTAAATGCTGTCCGCAGTGCTGAAGTTTGCTCTACGGGATTTCTTAGCATTTTGCAAAATTCAGCCGAGCAAACATCAGCACTGCCGACAGCATTTACTGGCAAATTCAAACACCGCTGCTGTCAAAGCAGCGGTGTTTGAATTTGCTGGCACAGCCACCAATCAGCTTTCACCGCTGTGACAGCAGCGATGAAAGACGATTGGTTAAATCGGCCGGTAAATGCTTTCCATGGTGCTGAAGTTAAAACGTCAGCACCATGGAAAGCATGGACTTTCAAACACCAGCGGTGTTTTAATCTCATGGTAAATGCTGTCCATGGTGCTGAAATTTTATCGGCTGGAGAAATCCAGCCTAAAAAATTTCCGTACCATAGAAAGCATTTACCAGGATATTCAAACACTGCTGGTGTTTGAAAGTCTGTGCATTCCATGGTGCTGAAGTTTTAAATTCAGCACCATGTGAAGCATTTACTGGCCAATTTAACCATAGTGTGGAGTGGGCTGTGTGGGGGTCACAGTTGGGGATCATACTTTGCTGGGGTAGTTAAGTGGGTTACAGTAGGGTCATAACACTATGCATGTGGAGGGTACTGTGGAGGAATTCACTGTGGGGCAATCATACAGTGTTTGTGGGAAACTTTTGTTGGCATCATAATTTATGGAAGCAATGAGAGAGGAATCTAGAAGCTTCAATAAAAGGAAAATTAGTTTGTAAGGGCTACAAAGTTGTGACTGTTTACACGGTTCTTCTAGTTGCCGTGTAGCGGTGGAAAACCACTAGCTTGTGGTTACTATGGCAACGGTATCTTCCGGTGACCTCAGTGACTCCCCGCTTATGACCGCAGCACATGGCTCATTCATTCAGTGTTTAGGAACCACGGGAAATGGACGCTCTTTTTTCTTCCTCGCAGTCTCTGATGCAGCAGAGCTGCATCGTGTCCGGCATAGAAAAGACATTGCAGAGGATCGAGGTGGGGTATGAGGGTCAACGGGTTAATAAACATGGAGTCCTTAAATGTCTTCGTGTTTTTATTTCAAATAAAATGTTTTTTTTCATGTGTGTTATGTTTTCTTTACTATTTATTTGAGATTCTTAATGGCCAGGTCTAATATTGATCCTTCTTACCGAGCATGCCACTGCCACCAAGGCCACAGGATGAGTCAGGTAAAGCACCTGGAAATGGCGCAATGATGAATGCACCATTTTCATGGGCAGCTGTTGGCTACTATTCTTTAGCTAAAATGATGGGCCCTCATCCGGCTGAGAATACCAGCATTCAGCTACTAATGTGTATGGCAACCAAGCACAATTACAGTCAAGATGGTGGAAATGCAGTCTGATTGCAACGGTCAATCACAAATGCTATCACAGCCTGTGGTCACAGTTGCCATGCGTTTTTTTAAGTGATTTAACAAAACTCATGCTTTTTTTCATGTCAGCATGAGTTTTGTAAGGTGTGTGATGGCTCCCTGCGTTTTTGGCTGCGTTTTTGAATCTGCACCTAAAAATAGTGCTTGTAGTATTTTTTTGAGCGTTTTGAAAAACGCATGCGTTTTTTTTAACATGGGCTCCTATGGGAAACGCATGCGTTTTTGAATGGCACTAAAATGTACTAACTGTACATGCGTTTTTGCATGCGTTTTCCATAGGAACCCATGTTATAAAAACGCATGCGTTTTCTACCAAAAACGCATGCGTTTTCTACAAAAACGCATGCGTTTTTGGATATGCTCCAAAAACGCATGGGACAGTCACACATGCTTTTTGGCTATTAGGGCATGCGTTTTTTAACATGGGGGCCTATGGGTGCGTTTTTTACATGCGTTTTTGAAAACGCATGTCTCCAAAAATGCATGTGAAAAATGGTACTGTGACCACAGCCACAGAGTGTGAGTGTCGCCAGTCAGTGCAGTGAATATGCATGAAGTTTAATGGTAAGCCCTGGAAGCAAGCAGTGGGACTCTTGTAAGCCTGATTATCTATCTATCTATCTATCTATCATCTATCTATCTATCTATCTATCTATCTGAGGCTGGGGTCACAGTTGACATGAGTTTTTTTTAGTGATTTAACAAAACTCATGTGTTTTTTCATGTCATCATGAGTTTTTTAAGGTGTGTGATGGCTCCCTGCGTTTTTGGCTGCGTTTTTAAATCTGCACCCAAAAATAGTGCATGTACTATTTTTTGGTGCGTTTTGAAAAAAGCATGCGTTTTTGAAGAAAACGCATGCGTTTTTATAACATGGGCCCCTATGGAAAACGCATGCAAAAACGCATGTACAATTAGTACCTTTTAGTGCCATTCAAAAACGCATGCGTTTTCCATAGGAGCTCATGTTAAAAAAACGCATGCGTTTTCTAAAACGCTTGCGTTTTTTTAACATGGGCTCCTATGGAAAACGCATGCGTTTTTGAATGGCACTAATTGTACATGCGTTTTTGCATGCGTTTCCCATAAGGCCCCATATTAAAAAACGCATGCGTTTTTAGAAATGCACCAAAAACGCATTGTACAGTCACACATGCGTTTTTGCTATTAGGGCATGCGTTTTTTAACATGGGGGCCTATGGGTGCGTTTTTACATGCGTTTTTGAAAACGCAGGTCTCCAAAAACGCTTGTGAAAAATGCAACTGTGACCCCAGCCTGAGTCCCCTTTCACATCTGTGCAGACCCTGCGTTTGCCTGGCCTGAGCTAGCACAAATGCAAGCGCAGGTGCATTTACAGGCAAGTGCAGGCAAGCGCATAGGTGCATAGATGTACTGCTCTAGCGCTCGCCTGCTCTCGGTGCCCCCATTACCTGCTATGGACGAGCGCAGGAGACGAAATCCCAAAAGCGCGAGTGTGACTGTGCCAATGTCACCGTGCATGCGCTTGCCCAGACGTACCCGGAAATGTAGCATTACGCGTTTCCAGTTGTGTCTGGGCAAGCACATGCATGGTGACGTCGGCACAGTCACACTCATGCTTCCGGGATTTCATCTCCTGCGATCGGCTGCGCTTGGCTATAACAGGTAATGGGGGCACCGAGTGTCGTGCCTTTCTTAGAAATATGTGCATTTAGTTTGCTTGAGACAATATATTGTTTGCTTGTTCAGAGATGACTTATCCCATAGCGCCATCTGTTGACAATGTTCCCATATTACATTATGTTTACTGCATAGTCTAATTTTGGTCCCTCCATGCCTATGTAATCCCATGAGGCCGTGCTCCAGGCTCTGCCCCTTCTCCTCCAGAAACCATTACAGCCTCATACAAGCTGACATCCTGGTGTGCTGACCCTTCTCTCCCTAGATTTCAGCTTATCTGCATGTTTCCCTCAACATAGCACAGTCGGTGAGTTTAATATGCTGCTGCCCACCTATATGTAACAATGTAATGTTTTGCACTTCATGTATACTTATGTTGTACTGAGAATTTCTATCTGTTTTTTCTAGTTTTACACTTAACCCATTATTAAAAGTTGAAAAGGATCCCCAGCGTCCATGTCAATGCATTGATGGGAAAGAGTTTACCTGTCTGTCAACTCGTTCTTCAGGAGTACAGAGCGAGGGTGCCAGAACACCGAGTGCAGGCGAGTGCTAGAGCAGTACATATATGCACCTATGCGCTTGCCTGCACTTGCCTGTAAATGTACCTTCACTTGCATTTGCGCTGACGCAGGGCAGGCAAACGCAGGGGCAGCATAGATGTGAAAAGGGTCTAAGTATTGTTTAACATCGTTACGAGTGCAATCTGATGTTCTATGGGATTGCAGTTTCAGACCATTTCCACAGATGAGAGAGCACCCTAAATGCCGGTTTACACGATAACTTGTGATTTTGCAGCGACCTCGTAGCAACGTTTTTGCGTGTGACATCCCGCAACGATTAGCGATCACCTCGCTGATCGCTGATCATTGCAGAATGGCCAGGGCCATTTTTCGGTCACTGGTCTGCTACTGTCATGCATGCATCGGCATGTGTGACAGGGGCAGCGACCAGCTAACCTGATGTGTTTCCTGGTAACCAGGGTACACATCGGGTTACTAAGCAGGAGAACGTTGGTTACCAGGGTAAACTTCGGGATTACTAAGCGCAACGCTCTGCTTAGTAACCCGATGTGTATGTGGCACCCCTGTGGACTGGTGGCCACAGAATAAAACAATAGTTGAGATGGTGAATCATGTACCCAAAACCAAAACACCCGACATGCTCCCGAATCCCTATACTTAGGACTTTATGCCAGGCAAGGGAGAGGTGGGAGAGAGCTGAGTGGTGGGTGGAGCTTAGAGGAGACACCTGTAGAAGGGGGAGGAGCTACAGTAGTTACCTCCGGGAGAAAGTGACAGTCAGATTAGTTTGAGCTGGAGCAAAGGACGGGAGTGACAGAGGAGAAAGACAGTAACAACAAGTGAGGAAAACCGGGACCCGGCGACCGGTGTCATCTTATGGCTGACTGGGTCCGAGACTACTGACCAGGTGTAGTGGAGAAGGAGTCCAAGGTTGAAGACCGGCTTTATGGATACACCGAGGGACTGGGTTGATGGACAGGGTACCGGCCCTGTAGAAGTGGTTGGCAACTTCAAGCCCCAGCCACAGATTAACCGGTGTGGTGAAGGGTCTCTATGCCAGGAACCAAACAGACCGTCACACCAAGGAAAAGCTTCATATAGGACTTAGGAGTCAGTGACAAGACCCCTGAAAAGTCTGCGACTGCTAGCCCTGAGGTAGTGAGTGGTCCTGAGGAGAGAGACCCGGAAAGGCTTAAGAAAGGGGGTGCTTTGGTGAGCCAGACCAGCAGCTGACAGGCTTCCGGTACGCTCACTGCTGGAAAACTGAGGCTGTGTAAAAGCAAGCAGTGAAGTAAAGTACCCGGTTGAACTTGAGACGTGTGAGAGTCTTTATTGAAGGTCCATGCGTGTGGAGACCAGCATCTGAGAAGAGATCGAGATTGAGAAACCTGAAGGACACCTGTCAGTAGTAAGTGCATCCCCACCGTTACCTCACAACCACTTCATCAAAAACTATTAACCCGGCCCAGGGGTTAAATCAGCCCTGCCTGTGGAGGCTTATCACCTTGCTGCATCCCATCATTATCCCTTGGAGCTGAGACAAGCAGCGGCGGTCACATCTGGCCACATACCACAGGTGGCATCACTGACAAACTTTAATTTTAGTTTTTACCCCTATATACAGTACATTTTCCCCCTTTTAATTACGGTACCTCCAGGGCCATGGAACTGGTCCACGGCCACTACCAAGACAATTCCCCCTGTGACCAGAGAGCAGGGACCGGTCCCAAGTATCCCACGGCCCTGGTGGGCGATACATGTACCCAGGTTACCAGCGTGCTTGGTAACCAGGGTAAACATCAGGTTACTAAGCAGAGCGGGGACTGGGTTTGCAAACTGTTGAATCAGGAAAGTTTTTCGATTTTGTGCCTGAACACTAGATTTCCCTCAGGATTTAATTATAAAAATGATTTGATATATTTTTATTAACATTTTTGTAAAATCTTTTCCCTTTTCGTCAATTTTGCTGTTCCCTTGCTGTATCCTATACAACCAATCTCCTTGAATGATGGTAATTCCCATTCATTTCATTTCTTAAATTTCTGCTTGGGTTGTCCAAGAACTTTCATCTTACATGTATGATATGTTACATTCTTATATATGAATTTGGTATTTATACCACATATGAGTGATATATACCGTATATACTCGTGTATAAGCCGACCCAAGTATAAGCCGACCCCCCTACTTTTGCCCCCAAAAACTGGGAAAACTTATTGACTCGCGTATAAGCCGAGGGTGGACTCCAGCACAGGTATACAGCCCCCAGCAGTGTGGTATACAGCAGCCTCCCCAGTGGTATATACAGGCCCCAGCAGTGTTACAGCAGCAGCCCCAGTGGTATATACAGCAGCAGCCCCAGTGGTAGTATACAGCAGCCCCAGAGGTATATACAGCAGCCCCAGTGGTAGTATACAGCAGCAGCCCCAGTGGTAGTATACACGCAGCCCCAGTAGTATATACAGCCCCAGTGGTAGTATACATACAGCCCCAGTAGTAGTATACAGCCCCAGTGGTAGTATACACGCAGCCCCAGTAGTATATACAGCCCCAGTGGTAGTATACATACAGCCCCAGTAGTAGTATACAGCCCCAGTGGTAGTATACAGCCCCAGTGGTAGTATACAGCAGCCCCAGTGGTATATTCAGCCCCAGTGGTAGTATACAGCCTCAGTGGTAGTATACAGCAGCCCCAGTGGTATATTCAGCCCCAGTAGTAGTATACAGCCCCAGTGGTAGTATACAGCCCCAGTGGTATTATACAGCCCCAGTGGTAGTATACAGCAGCCCCAGTGGTATATTCAGCCCCAGTGGTAGTATACATACAGCCCCAGTAGTAGTATACAGCCCCAGTGGTAGTATACACGCAGCCCCAGTAGTATATACAGCCCCAGTGGTAGTATACATACAGCCCCAGTAGTAGTATACAGCCCCAGTGGTAGTATACAGCCCCAGTGGTAGTATACAGCAGCCCCAGTGGTATATTCAGCCCCAGTGGTAGTATACAGCCCCAGTGGTAGTATACAGCAGCCCCAGTGGTATATTCAGCCCCAGTAGTAGTATACAGCCCCAGTGGTAGTATACAGCCCCAGTGGTAGTATACAGCCCCAGTGGTAGTATACAGCAGCCCCAGTGGTATATTCAGCCCCAGTGGTAGTATATAGCAGCCCCAGTAGTAGTATACAGCCCCAGTCGTATATTCAGCCCCAGTAGTAGTATACAGCCCCAGTGGTAGTATACAGCCCCAGTGGTAGTATACAGCAGCCCCAGTGGTATATTCAGCCCCAGTGGTAGTGTATAGCAGCCCCAGTAGTAGTATATAGCCCCAGTGGTAGTATACAGCCCCAGTGGTAGTATACAGCCCCAGTGGTAGTATACAGCAGCCCCAGTAGTGGTAGTATATAGCCCCAGTGGTAGTATACAGACAGCCCCAGTAGTGGTAGTATATAGCCCCAGTGGTAGTATACAGGGCCCCAGCAGGGCCCCCCTCATAATTTGGCGCCCCCACCTCAGTTTCTGGGCCCCCCCGCATGCAGCGCTGCACATATACATTACCTGTCTAGCAGCTGTCACCCTCCGATGGCGGATCGCGGCTCCCGGCTCCGGGCTCCATCTTCCTCGCTGACTTCCTGCTTTGTGACCGGGGCTCAGCGCGATGACGTCATCGCGACGCCGGCCGGTCACCTGACAAGCAGGAAGTCAGCGAGGAAGATGGAGCCCGGAGCCGGGAGCCGCGATCTGCCACCGGAGGGTGACAGCTGCTAGACAGGTAATGTATATGCGCAGCGCTGCATGCGGGGGGGCCCAGAAACTGAGGTGGGGGCGCCAAACTTTGAGGGGGACCGTATGACTCGCGTATAAGCCGAGGGGGGCACTTTTCAGCCCAATTTTTGGGCTGAAAAACTCGGCTTATACGCGAGTATATACGGTATATATAATTTATTTTTCCTATGGTTCCCTTGTATTGTGATTGCATTTCGAACGAAAGAAAAAATTCAAGATTTGTGTCATCTGTGGTAATTATGAGATCTCACATGTGCCGTCTATTTACACTAATTTGTTTGTATATTTAATGTGTGTGTACTACAGCCTCTGTCATTGATAAAGGTTTTTAACTGAAATGTGTCTGACCTGGTTCCATGACTGACGAGATGCATATTTTAATGTGTATGTGAGCATCTAATAAAAAAGAATTTTCATTGGAATTGGATCAGTGTGTCGGCTCTCCTTCTATTTGTCCACTTCATGTTACTGCAGGCTTGTTAATCTTTATAGCATGCAGGGTGCACTCTGTCAGAAAACTCTGATGCCAGTGTCGAAAGCAAGTATGCGATTTGCGTACTTCTAGCCACATTCTGACAGACATAACTGGCCTTGTTCAATTCACATGTATTGAGTGAGGTCATACACGTCTAGTCAGTATGTGACCACATGTATGCAAATAATAATAATTATCTTTATTTATATCGCGCCAGCATATTCCGCAGAACTTAATAAATCAGATTGATATACAAACAAACAGGCAGAAGAAACAGTTTTGGAAAACACGATAATTAAAAAGCAAAAAATAATGACGACCCTGCTTGCAAGAGCTTACAATCTACAATAAGGCTGTGGTCACAGTACCATTTTTCACATGCATTTTTGGAGACCTGCGTTTTCAAAAACGCATGTAAAAAACGCACCCATAGGCCCCCATTTTAAAAAATGCATGCCCTAATAGCCAAAAAGCATATGTGACTGTGCCATGCGTTTTGGTGTGCGTTTTGAAAAACGCACAGACTATGAGAACATTCAGCGTTTTTGTGGCATTTGCAAAAACGCATGCGTTTCCATAACATGGGGCCCTATGGGGAACGCATGCCAAAACGCATGTACAATTAGTACCTTTTAGTGCCATTCAAAAACGCATGCTTTTCCCATAGGGCCCCATGTTATGAAAACGCGTGCGTTTTGCCAAAAACGCACAGAAAAATAGTGCTTGCACTATTTTTGGGTGCAGATTTCAAAACGCACACAAAAACGCAGGGAGCCATCACACACCTTTAAACACTCATGTTGGCTTGAAAAACGCATGTAAAAACGCATGCGTTTTTAAAAGACACTAAAAAAACGCTTTTCAACTGTGACCACAGCCTAAGGTGGGTGTGACACACAGTACAGGGGCGTATTTACAATCATGGTCCAGACATTTTGAGGTTGTCAAATAGATGAGAGTGGAGTAAGTGGCCACCCACCAGTCTGTGTAGAGCTTTTGGATTTGATGGAGTTTAAGGCCTTGTGCACACGCTGAGTATTTGATGAGTTTTTTACCTCAGGATTTGTAGACAAAACCAGGAGTGGAGCAATCAGAAGAAAAGTCTAATAGAAACACCTGCACCACTTCAGTATTTAATTTTCCACTCCTGGTTTTGGCTACAAATCCTGAGGTAAAAAACTCATCAAATACTCAGCATGTGCACGTGGCCTAAAGGTACCGTCACACAGGGACATATCGCCGGCGATGTTGCCGGCAACCGAGGGGCGTGGCCAGGTTGCGGCGACATCACCGGCGAATTGCCGCGTGTGACAGGGCGATAATCAGGCGATGAATCGCCTGAGTCACATCGCCAGGTTTCCCAACAATGTTGGGAAACCTGGCGATGTTGCTCAGGCGATTCTGCCTGATCGCCCTGTGTAACGCGGCAATCCGCAATGTTACGGGCGATTTCGCCTATCTACTACATTGCGGGTTATCGCTCGCTGGGTTGCTGGGCAACTCAGCGAGCGATAGCCGCGGCAACTAGCCGGCGACATCGCCGGTAAGTTGCTCAGTGTGACATCTCACCGGCGATGTTGTCAGGGATGCGCGCTCCCGCGATCCCCGGCAATATCGCCGGCGATATGTCCCTGTGTGACGGTACCTTAACAGTTATGTTCAGGGAAGTAGTGGATAACCAATGTCTGAATGACTCTGAATAGGGAGAATGACAGGCCGCCCTAAAAGATGTGTTTTTAGGGAGCACCTGAAGCTAAGTAAATTGTGGGTACTCCTAATTTCTTGGGGTAGAGCATTCCAGAGAATCGATGCAGCTCGTTAAAAGTCTTGGAGTCGACAAATCACATACTGATAGTCATGCAACCGTCACTCCCTGTGCTTCAGGGAATGAAAAACTCCTTCAAAAAGATCCCAAAATAAGAGATTTGCCTGCATGCATGTATGTGATCATATAGCAGTACTTATAGATTTCCTGGATCTTTAAGGTTTAGTGCTCATTGTGCATCCATATAAGCAGTTTGATGTCTGCTCTGGGTTAACTTTCATCAAAGCAATACCTTAGTCGTTATTTTTTCTTTGAAAATTATATTACCAGTACTTTGTGCAGTGAATGTATAGTTATATATAAAATGGTAGAATCAATCAATAGTCTACTAATTTACTGTAAGGTGTAGACCTCTCTGTAGATCCCAAATCTATTCAGTTCCTTCAGTGATTTATTTCATATAAACTTGTGTACTCTTGTCAAGTCTTGCACAACAAAGGTAAAGTTTTTGTCGGTCAATAAAATGAATCAATGAGAAGCATGAGGGAACAAAGAAGGACCACATCACAAATACAAAAGATTTCAAAAGGAAATTATTTTTTTACAGTGGATTTTCCTCAAATCAAGACTGCTGCCCAGTTAGAATTTAAATTGATTGATTTTGCTATTGACCCCTGCAGAATGTCAAATTTCACATTTATATGGAAATAGTGTAGCTCACAGGTGCTTGTTATGAGCGTTTTATCACAGTCAGAGAATACAGTGTTATTTCTTCTCATATTTTCTCCTTTGCACTAGATCTGTCAGAGTCCATTATTTCCACCGAAGCCTGACAGCTGAGGTTAATACAAAAGCCAAATTAGACTTTAGGAAGGGATATTCAGCCTTAAATTAACACAGAACTAAGCCCTGCCGCTCCAAAAATAAAAAAATCCTTAAACCCATGTTGCCCTAAAATTGTGATATTTAATTCAATGACTTAATCAGGCAAATAGACATATTGCCATATCCCCAAAGGTAGCATTGTAATCAGATAGACTGCCTACTGCATAAATTCAAGCAGCCGTTAAGTTTTATCATGCTTTATAGCATTAAAAGAAAGCTGATACATGGGAAGGTTTCTTGCTGCTTACAGAACAGTCGGAGTCCTTTTCTATTTCGATTGTGATTTGATTACTACTGCTGCTGTTCTTTCTTTCTGTGCCTAGCCTAATAATGCCCCTCGATAAATGCTGGCATTTTGTGGCGATAATGATGCCAGCTTTTTTTCCCTGTGGATAAAAGATTTTTTTGAATGGCGCAATCACCACATCCTGTTACCTCATTCTAACAGCAGGGAAAACAACATTGCTGTGTTTTGGCCATTTGTGAAATGGAAATGGCAGATAAATATGTTGTAACCTTTTACTATTAAAAGAGCGCCACATGATCTGCACTAATTACTGGGAGGGAAATTAATGCAATTTTATTTGTAATCAAAGGAAAAATTGTTCATGCGGAAGAACTAATAGTTGTCCTGATTTACCTCTCACTACCAGATACCAAGTATGGTTGGCCACGAACTAATCTGGTTGCAATCAGAAAATGATATAAAAATATGGTCTAGGACAAACCTACTTAAAAAGCGTTAAGGTAAAAACAAACAACAATGAATAATAAGGCTAAATATATAAATATATATATATATATATACCGTATATATATACACATATATGTATTAATAAAAAATAAAGTTCAAATAATAAAAGTTCATGTAGACGAGCGCTCCCAGGTCCAGAAAGACACAATCCAAATTCTTCTTGTTTTCCAAAGTAGTAGTTTATTCCAACAGTAATATAGTGGAGAACATACAACGCGTTTCGGCTTTACAGTAGGGATAAGCCTTCCTCAGGTTACCTGAGGAAGGCTTATCCCTACTGTAAAGCTGAAACACGTTGTATGTTCTCCACTATATTACTGTTGGAATAAACTACTACTTTGGAAAATAAGAAGAATTTGGATTGTGTCTTTCTGGACCTGGGAGCGCTCGTCTATACACCAGATAATCTCTTTCTGTGGACTCACCTAACAGACTCCGGCTGGGAGCTCTGTCATTTCTGGGACGTAGCTACAAACCAGGAGGCAAGCACACTAAAGAGTGGATCAACCACAAGGAATTGTTACAAGAAAAAATAAAGACATCAAAAGGATGAGCACAAAACCTATTATCTATCACCATACTTTATAATCTACACTTAGATTTGCGCCCTCTCTTTCTATCTCCCCCACCACCCAGACCCCAGTGCCCAGAGGTCGGACTTCCTTGAAAAGTTCATGTAGAGCAGGTCACAGCTTGAAGCTAAGTCCTGCTACTTCTCTGGTAGAGGTAACACATTTCCAAATGATAAATACAGACAAGTATTGACTGTGGGAGATCAGAATCTATTGTGTTCTCTGCTTCCATTTTATGTTTCACGTACACCACAATGCACCACTGCACTACAACCTACCTATCTCAATTGGTCTTAAAGTGTAACCGCCGTTTACATTTTTATTTAATAATGTACAGCAAATGGTTATAAAAAAATTGTCAAGTATACTTTAGAAATGAAATCTGGAAGAAAACCTTTCAAAAATCTTCTAGAAGATGGCCTCCCTGGGCTGTTTCTAAAAAAGAGATATGCTCGTTATCAGGGAAATCTGTATTCAGCTCCAAACGTAAAAAGGATATGGGCTGAGCCTATACAGCATTCACACTCCTGGCTACAGCTGATGTGGTGTCAGGTTACTTCAGGCCAAATGACAGTGCTGAGTTCGTCAGGCTGTCAGAACTGCACATAACTCCTGTGATCTTTTCTCCTCTGCATTGATATCGGCTCTGCTTTGTGCAATCAGCTGAGGGAATGTGTGGAGGACAACAGCTGATAACACAGAGCAGAGCCAAGTGAATGCAGAGAAGATAAGATAGGAGCTGTGTGCTGAAAGCCTGGCGAGCTTAGCACTGTTCCTTACCATTAAGTAACCTGAAATAGTGTCAGCAGCTAAAGCCAGGTATGCTGTGTAGCCCTGCCCTCACCCTTACAAGGCTATATTCAGTGTGTGGAGCTGAATATGGACTTCCCTGACAACGAGTATATCTCTGATTTAGAAACAGCCCAGGGGGTCCATATTCTAGAAGATTTTTGAAAGGTTTTCTTCTAGATTTCATTTATAAAGTATATTCCTGGATCTGATCATTCCTGGATCTGTGTCTGCCTTGCCTTGTGAGGTTCCATTCAATAGGTAGAGAATGTCAGGTTGCACTACAAAACTATATGCTGATCAATAAAAATCCAGGAATAGAAATAACTCTAAGGGCTAGTTCACACACTGCATTCTTCCATGCAGTTTTGTAATGTTCAAAAAAGCAGTATTTTATAGTACTAGCAATAGTAAATAAGATTTCTGAAATCCCAAGCACATGCTGCTTATTTTATTTCTTTCAGGTTTCAGCCATCAAAGTGTTTTACAAACTTGCAGCGCCAATTATTTCAGCGATCATACAGTGTTTTTCACCCATTCAAATGAATAAAAAAAATACAAGGAAAAACTTATCAAAAAAGTGCCTATTGTACACAACAATTTTCTTGCCAACATTATTTTTTGCTAAAGAAAAATCTGCTGCAAATACAATTGCCTGAACCATAGCCTTATCAAGAAGTAGTTTTGCTGTGGATTCTTTTATTTCATACATCATCTTTGCTTCCCTTAGACATGTGTGGCTGACATCCTGCTGGTAACTTTGTGTCCATGAATGCCACCAGTCTCCTTCTTGTCAGCATGACTGGACTCAGGCGCCACAGCCACCCCCATGCTTGGGTTGCAGGGGATTGAACACCGGTGTTCTTACACTTGTGTTGCCTACCAGAGGAGCTGGCAGCCCTCTGCTAGGGGCAATAGATATTTTACCTGGCTAAATTTCAGTGAGTTTTTTTCTTTATAGTATTATGTCCTACCTCTATAGTATTATGTCCTACCTTCTTAATGTTTGGTGGTTTTCCCACCAAACAAACATATGGTAAGGCATATGGTTAGGACTCGTAAGCATGAAGGCCCTTGACGTGGGTTACGAGCTTACGTATTTGGCAAATATCCACTAACGCCTCACATCTTTATCTTTAGTGTTTATTGCACATTTTTATCTATTGCAGTATGTGGCTAAGCCTTCTGGGGAGCGTCGGTCATTTGTGATGCATATACAAGGTGCAGTGCAGCCCGCCTGATCTAATAGTTGGGCGTGACCAACAGGCTGAGCTCTGACACTTTGCTTCACTTAGACATGTGTGGCTGACATCCTGTTGGTAACCTTGTGACCATGAATGCCACCAGTCTCCTTCTTGTCAGCATGGCTGGACTCAGGCACCACAGCCGCCCCCATGCTTGGGTTGCAGGGGATTCAACACCGGTGTTCTTACACTTGTGTTGCCTACCAGTGGAGCTGGCAGCCCTCTGCTAGGGGCAATGGATATTTTACCTGGCTAAATTTCAGTGAATTTTTTTCTTTATAGTATTATGTCCTACCTCGGTGATTTTTCTCAATGTTTGGTGGCTTTCCCACCAAACAAACATATGGTCAGGCATATAGTTAGGACTCGTAAGCGTGAGGGCCCTTGACGTGGGTTACGAGCTTACGTATTTGGCCAAATATCCACTAACACCTCACATCTTTATCTTTAGTGTTTAATGCACCTTTTTATCTTTTGCAGTATGTGGCTGAGCCCTCTGGGGGCGTCAGTCATTTGTGATGCATATACAAGGTGTGTGCAGCCCGCCTGATCTAATAGTTGGGCGTGACCAACAAGCTGAGCCCTGACACTTTGCTTCACTTAGACATGTGTGGCTGATATCCTGTTGGTAACCTGGTGTCCATGAATGCCACCAGTCTCCTCCTTGTCAGCATGGCTGGATGCAGGCACCACAGCTGCCCACATGCTTGGATTGCAGGGGATTGAGCACAGGCGTTCTTACACTTGTGTTGCCTACCAGTGGAGCTGGCAGCCCTCTGCTAGGTGCAACGGATATTTTACCTGGCTAAATTTCAGTGAGTTAGTTTTTTTCTTTAACCTGAGATACTGTCAGCAGCTAAAGCCAGGTATGCTGTGTAGCCCTGCCCCCACCCTTATAAGGTCATATTCAGTGTGTGGAGCTGAATACGGACTTCCCTGACAATGAGTATATCTCCGATTTAGAAACAGCCTAGGGGGTCCATTTTTCTAGAAGATTTTTGAAAGGTTTTCTTCTAGATTTCATTTATAAAGTATATTCCTGGATCTCATCATTCCTGGATCTGTGTCTGCCTTGCCTTGTGAGGTCCCATTCAATAGGTAGAGAATATCAGGTTGCACTACCAGGAATAGAAATAACTCTAAGGGCTAGTTCACACACTGCATTCTTCCATGCATTTTTGTAATGTTCAAAAAAAGCAGTATTTTATAGTACTAGCAAAGTGAATAGGATTTCTGAAATCCCGAGCACATGCTGCTTACTTTATTTCTTCCAGGTTTCAGCCATCAAAGTATTTTTCAAATATGCAGCGTCAATTATTTCAGCGATCATACAGTGTTTTTCACCCATTCAAATGAATAGAAAAAAATACAAGGAAAAAGTTATCAAAAAAGCGCATATTTTACACAACAATTTTCTTGCCAACATTATTTTTTGCTAAAGAAAAATCTGCTGCAAATACAATTGCATGAACATAGCCTTATCAAGAAGTAGTTTTCAAGTGGATTCTTTTATTTCATCCAGTTTAACAACTTGGGAGTAATACACAGCTTCTCTGGTACTTTTCTTGTAGGGGGCATACAACATACTGTATATATTATTTATATGATTAGTAGAAGATGTTTGCTAACTAAACTCCATTTGTGTTTTCCCCGTAACCACATCCTTTTAATTATATTTCCCATGATGCATTATTTACTTTTTGTGTTTACATTTACAATTCTGTCTCGAATTATATACTCAGGCTGCTGTCCTTGAGAATATAGCGCTTAATATGGCTCACAATGGGGGCTTTCATTTTGATATTAATTGAACTGTTTCTTGTTGTGAAAAATATATGGTTGTCAGAACAGATATTCTTGCCTTGCATTTAATACTGTATATTGTTCCATACATAATTAGTTGAATTTCTCATTTAATTAGAGAGGCATATATTATTAGAATAAATGCTTCACATCATGATTTCCCAAGTAGATAACATAGCAAATAAACATAGTAACATAATGATAAAATCTAAAACAAAAATGCTATAAAAACTCATAAAATCTACTTGAAGGAAATCTGTCATGTGGAAAAATGCTATTAATCTGCAGATATGGGGTGAATCTACAGGTAATAGTGCATCGCCCACAAGGGCCATGGGTTACTCGGGACCGCTCCCTGTTCTCTGGTCACAGTGGTATGTCATGGTAGTGGCCGTGGACCGGTTCCGCGGCCCTGGAGGGACCGCAATTAAAAGGGGAAAAAAAGTAAAACAGGGAAAATAAAATTAAAGTTTATTTGTCACTGTGACGCCACCCGTGCTATGCGGCCAGATATGACCACCAATGCTTATCTCAGCTTTGGGGGATGGTGATGTGATGCAGCAAGGTGATGAGCCCTCCACGGGCAGGGCTGGTTTATCCCCTGGGCCGGTGATAATAGCCTATTGTGAGGTGGCCGTGGGGATGCAGGAGTTAGCTCATAGAAGGATGTATGGACAGAAGAGTCACAATTTCTTTACCTTTCATGATGTAGTTCAGATATTACCGGGTACTGATTGAAGTTGTTTATGGGGTCCGGAGTTGGAGGCAAATTAGGGCTTTTCACGCCAGGCAAGTCCTGAGGCTTTCCTATTGTAATGTGTTCAGTGGGCCCTGGCTGGATAGAGCTGAGCTGTGACCCTTTCTATTCTGGACTAGCCATGTGACAGGCAGTGTGAACCCTTCCTCTGGCTGTACCTTTCTTTAATCTCTCTTGGGCTCTGTAGTGCGGCTGTGTCTCTTAGACTCTGTGGTGAATGGGGTGAATAAAATCATCCGCTCTCCGGATTTGTTCACTGGGTATGGAATCCCTGACGACCTCGGTCTCCAGTGACCATACTTCACTTGATCCTGGGCGAGTTGGCACTGCTAACACTCCCCTGATCTTCGTCCTCTCCTCCTCAGACCCTCGCTACGGGCTTATCACACCGTCAGTTCCCTAGGACAGACCTAACACGGTTCCGTCCCTAGGGTGCCTCTCAGTCCTTTCCTGAACTCAACTGTCACTTGAACTCTCCTGACTGAGACTGACTAGCTCTTCCCCCTGCACCTATATTTATAGGGGACCTCAACTGACGTCAGCAGCTAACCTGACATCAGCCTTTAGAGCTCCCCCTACAGGCCAAGGGTGGAAGATGTGATATGTTTGTTTTACCTGGTGGATGCCTTGCCTCACCTCCATGCTTGTAGTGTGATCTCCAGACCCCGGGGAGCCACAATAGCATTCTGAACTTGCCCAGCACCTACACATTAAACCGCGCTGCAAGTAGGATATGAACTCTTATCCTCACGGTAGTGTTCTGGTTTCAGTCATGGGGGCAGCGCTGGCGTGGATTCAGTCACCATTCTGTATATGGAGAGCAGAGGTTGTAACCTTGCCCCCTGCACTGACTGAAAGACACTCTGCATTAGAGGAGGTTGTCAGTGTGGGGATGTGCTCTCTATACACAGAGCGGTGACAGAACCTGTGCCGATGCTGCTTCCATGACTGAAACTGGAACACTGCAGGAAGGATTAGAGCGAGTTTCCTCCTGGCAGCAGGGATTAATGCACAGATTCCAGGCATGTTGGGAATGCTATTAACCTGCAGATTAGAACCATATCTACAGGTTAGTTGCATTTTCCATGTGCCAAGTTTACTTTAAAGGGGTTTTTCATTCTGTTATAGAGGGTATGTGCGCACACTGACTTTTTCAGGTAGATACCACTATTTAAAAAAAAATAAAAAAAATACAATACATGTTAAAAATAATGAATATATGCAAAACAATATCACAACGACTTGCTGTTCATATGTTCACTTTTGGCTTCAAAAGCAGTGAAGCGGCTAAAACAGGTGACCTGAATATTTTTCGGATGGCTTCCACTTGAAAGCTGCCACTTATAAAGTTAGGTCTAGAAATATTTGGACAGTGCCCGAATCCTCGTAATTTTCTACAAAACCTCCTCATTTCAGGGGCTTTAAATAATTTGACAAAGCAAGCTTAACATAAACAAAATATTCACTTTTAATAATAATAATAATAATAATAATAATAATAATAATAATTGAGAAAGCTTTGCAGGCAATCACTGCCTGAGATCTGGAAGCCACAGTTAGTAGCGAACATTGGGATTCCTCCTTTGTGATGCTTTTGACAGCTGACTTTAGTTATTGTTTGTTTGTGAATCTTTGTGCCTTAAGATTTGTCTTAAGGATGTGAAATGCATGCTCAATGGGATTGAGATCCAATGATTAATTAAACTATTGCACAATATTTAACTTCTTTGCCTAAAAAACTCCTGGATTACTTTCACAGTGTATTTCGGGTCATTGTCCATCTGTACTTTAAAGCGCCATCCAATCAACCTTGCTCTATTTGGTTGAATCTGAACAGAAAATATCGACCTGTACATGTGGTGCCCCACTGTTCAGTGCGCCACAGTAGAGGTACTGCACCCACAATAGAGTGTGCAGTATTCCTGTCGCAGGGGTGTGTAAAGTCTGCATGAGGCTCCCATCCCAGCACTCCCACACTAATCCAGGTTAGATGGGCAGACCCATTCCTAGAGGGGCCTGAAAGAAAAGGCAGCCCAGGAAAAGCAAGAGGAAACCTCGTATCGGATCAACCATAATCCGGGTGAATCCTAGTTCACCAACGGAGTGCCGACTCCGAGGAACGGTACAGGCGATTTCACCCCCGAGCCATCGACACCAACCATCATGGGTTAGTTCAGCAGCCCCGACAACCCCATCCAGTTTGTACAGCCCTGCCAGGATCTCCCAAACCGGGTCGAGCCCCTTAGGAAGAAGGGTAACTCATAGCACTCAACGGGCCCAGTATACAAGTGGGTTGTGCAGGGCAGGGGCAACTAAAGGCAAGAGGACATAGGATTGACTAAAGAAGGTATACTACAGGAGCCTCAAAAAGACTATACCCTCTTCTGCGACTACCCTGCCAGCTACCCATCTAGAGACTGTAAAAGCTGTAACCTAACCTACCATCTGAACCTGGTTCCAGTAAAAGTACCCATACAGAGTTATCCAGCCTCTGTGCCTCCTTTCTATACAAACCCCTATGCTGCTGCGCTGCCCACAACCAGCTCTACGACAAGAAGTGCTGTCCTGTCCCGGGGACTCAGCTCCACCTGCAGGGAGCTGCATCATCCAAGCTGCAATACCATCGCCCCTGGAGGTCTGAAGCGGCGCTGGTGACCATCACCAGAATCTGCAGGTGCCGTCACAAAAAACTTTAAGCTTTTATTCCCCTTCAATCAACCCCCAATTTTTAGGCTGTTCACCAGGGCCACAGGTCCGGGGGGCCACCGGTGACATCCCTGCGACTCCATGCCCGGGTACCGAGTCCCCATAGGCCCTCGGGTGGGTCATACACTTCGTGGTTCATCCGGCTGCTACTGTCTTCAGTCACATCTATCCTTTGAATTGTCTTCAGTCACAACATCACTAAACACTAGTGACCCAGGGCTATTGGAAGCCATGCATGTCCAAGCCATCACACTGCCTCTACCATGTTTTACAGAGGATGTGGTGTGCTTTGGATCATGAGCTATTCCTGGTCTTGTCCATCATTCTACACTTATTATGGCACAAGTTATTCTTAAATTCAGTAGTCCAAAAAAATGCTTTCCCAGACCTGGGCTGGCTTCTTTAGGTTTTTTTTTGTTCAAAGTTTAATCTTGATGTTCTATTTTTAAAGCTGGTTAATTGTTTGAAATATGAGGTGAACCCCCTGTATTTGCTCTCATGAAGTCATCTTCATATGGAAGACTTACCTAAAGAAACACATACTTCCTGTAGAGTGTTCTTCACTTGTGTTGTGTAGGAGTTTTTCTTCACCTTGGAAAAGGATTTTATAGTGCTGTGCAAACTAATTGGGACAAAGCATTTTTTAAATAAAATCATAAGTTGGGGTCACCAGTCAGTGATTCTAACCAGTTTTAACTGCGTTGAACAGGTGTGAGTATACAACCTTGAGTAACAAAATGTGGTTTGACTGGTTTTAGTCAGAAAATAACAGCTAGCTGCCTCCTTAGCTTCAGTTAAGAGCTTGTTTCTGTGAGGGGTGGTTTAGTGTACTTTTCTCTCAGTGTGATTCGTGCCTATAAAAATGGATGTTACTCCACAGAAGAGATCTAGAATAATTACTCTTAATGACCATACAAGTCTGACTGTAAGAGAAATCACTTCCACCGTTGGTATTGGAAAATCTACCGTTTCAAGAATAATTCACACACACAATGAAACTGGATCGTTTCCTCCAAAACGAAAAGGGAAGTGTGGGAGAAAAAGGAAAACGACACCAAGAACTGATAACACACTTACCAGAAATAGTAAAACTAATGCAAGAAAAACAAGTAAAGACTTGCTTTTTCCCAATTAATTTGCACAGCACTGTAGCTCATCCACCACTGTTGTCTTCTATCCATTTTTTTAATCATTCAATACATATTGCCTTGATACAATGTTGTTGCTTATAATTGTGAAGCTACCAGCCAGAGCTATTTTGTATTTCAATGTTTGCTTTTTTAACCTTTGAATTGCATATATTTTAGTGACATTAAAATAGTCTAATAGAAATAAAGACTAGAATCTTCATTTACATTTTTAGATAATAATGTAATTGGTGTTATATTTAGAGCACCTAAAATACATGTATATATTTTATTAGTAATATTTACCTCCTTGACCTAGAAAGATGAGAGTCTGGGTCAGGTGTAGATTCATAGTGGATTCTTATCCTAATAAAATCAAATTGATAAGAAACCGATTTAGATGTTTTTTCTTTGTCCTTATATTTATCTACTGTATATGCTACTAATGTTATAACTAGGAATGCCAACCATAATAAGTAATAAAAATCTGACTTAAATCAAGTGGAATTGTTCTCTCAGCATGGAAATGGCCAATCATAAACATCCTTTTTCTTGGCATCACTGGAAAATGATCTCTTTATTGTCACAGACTAAATTGACTTTCTGGATCTCAGTTACGTCTATTTTATTATTTCACAATTTCAGAACAAATAGGATGCTGCAATATCAAATGCATGTATACGGCTCTAAGTTGTTACTGCTACTTCTGAGAAAAAATAAAAAAAATCACCAAACTAGAGCACATAATTACATTTAGAGTATAAGTTTATTCTTCTGAGATGGACTTCTACAAATACTGTTATGTTTATGATGCACCCCAGGGCCGTGGGGTATTCGGAACTGGGTTTTTAGCACTTCTTGGGAATCACAGAGGTTGAGGCCTGGCTTCTGTGGCAATGGGTTCAGTTGTTAAGGGAGTTCTTGGCTTGATAAGAAAAGGGGTGATAAAAGGGAAAGTTATTTGTGACGCCACCTGTGGTTTGTGGCTATTAGTGGCCACAGCTGCTACAGAACCTCTGGAGATGATGGATGGGCAGACTGCCCATGGGCGGAGAAATCAAATGTCCCAAATTTTTGGTTTCACACTAGATCACATAAACCCAAAATCATCTGTGTCGCCTCACCTGAGGTACACTGATGACACATGAAACTGACCACTTTGTCATACAAAAATCATTTTATTTTTAATATTCAATATCATATAATTTATTCAGGTACCAATTACAAGCAATTTTAAAAATTACATAAAATACATTAATTTATTACTGTACAGGTGTACTCTGCCATACAGATATAGCACTGATTATGAATGAACTTATATTGTGTACACACATAGTCTTATGCAGCACACTTTCAATTGTGCTGACAATAATTCCACACTATATGCTCCTATTCATTTACAGTTAGGTACTCCATTATTTAGCCAGCGCTACCCAGGGGCTTTCTACACTAGTGCCACCCAAACAAGTGTATATCTCAGTAGCTGTTACTTGGCTTACCTCTGACTTGTGTAACGGAGTCCTCACTTGTGCTGCAGAGTACCACCCACAGAGCCTCCCAGATATAGCACTGATTATGAATGAACTTATATTGTGTACACACATAGTCTTATGCAGCACACTTTCAATTGTGCTGACAATAATTCTACATTATATGCTCCTATTCATTTACAGTTAGGTACTCCATTATTTAGCCAGCGCTACCCAGGGGCTTTCTACACTAGTGCCACCCCCACAAGTGTATATCTCAGTAGCTCCATGGGCGGAGAAGGTCCTCAGGGCAGTGGATGTAGTACGGGTGTAGGGTGCAGGATGGCGGGCGCTAAGCAACAGACAGACTCACGGTTTGTTGCTTCCTCAGTCCTTTTACTAGTACGACTGGAATACTGACAGGCGATGGTATACGGAATCGTTGCACCTAAGAGCAACTCAGGGTTCTCCTTACCCAACAGGTTCTGAGGCCTCCTTGCTGCGCCTTGTTGGTAGGTCCCTGCTGCTGCGAAAGCTGAGCTGCTCTCTCTCTCCTGCTTGGTACTGGTATGGCAGGCAACTCGAGTCCTTCTCTAGCCCCAAGTCTCAGACTGCTGTTCCTGTACTCTTTACGCTGCTTTGCCTCCGGGCACAGTGTGGCTGAGGAACTTGGAATTCCCCACCTTCTGGTATTGGCTGCCAGGTCATTAGGCCCTGCACAGCCTCGGACTCCGGTGTCCGTTTCTGTGATGCTTCTCCTCTGGGGTGAGCACGACACTGCGCTGCTCCCCAAGCTTTCCTCTCCTTCCTCAGACCCCTGACTTGAGTCCCTCACCCTAGACTGCACTGTCCTGGGACGAGCTTAGCACTGCTCCAGTCCACAGGATGTCTTCTTCAGCCCTCCTAGGAACTGAACTGACTTCGCCTCAGACCAGAATTTATAGGGGAGCTCACCCTGAACCCGGGTCTAGGTGTCCCCCTTCAGGTCTGGAAGCAGAAAGGGGTTGTGTGTAGTTTTTGTCTGTTGCTCTCAAGTGTGACACAACCACCCGGGGATATAATGACACTGTGCACTTGGACTCTGGGCTGCCACATTCCTCCTTAGTGAAATTCAGTACTCTGGGACTGCGATAACCATTTTAAAAAAGAATAACAAACAATAACAAGATTAAATGACAATAAAAGTTGAACAGAGTCTCAAAAAGTCAAAAATACAAAAACGAATAAAAATTCAAAAACCAGGCTCTCTGGTGATTAGTCCTTCCAACATTGGCTGAAAATACTAAGTCTTTACCACAACCAGTCCAGAGGCATTATGGTCCATTTTTAAAGAAAGTTCAAGAATATTCAAAAGTTCATACAGTAAAGTCTCTGTAGGTGCATAAGCTTGGTGGTTGCATAGTTACCTATTTACAACTTGCATTAAAACAAGAAAACATATTTACATTTTACTCTGAAACAGCACTTTAATCCCTATAACATGCTGGGATCTGACTTTTGCTACTATGGGTTGATCTACGCAGTACAGGTATTTCTGATGGTCAGGGCTGATTACTAGTGACTCTCTCTGGCGTTGTGCTTGCACTATCTATTATGGTATGTGTGAGTCTATATATCACTGGTATACCAGAGTGTCTCCTTGGTCTTACCATGGGACTGACAAGCTCTCTGTTAGCAGGGAGTTGCTCTTCCCTTTCTTCTACAGGTATGGCTTCTGATAACTCCACTTGTGATGCTTCTGCTGGTATCTCAGCTGGCGGTTCTTCATGTCTGGCTGGTTCAGGTACCACAACTTGAGGAATGGCTAACATAGGAACTATGACTGCTCCATTGTACTGGGTCCAGGTCTTTCGAAAGTCTCTTAGAACTGTATGGAGTACTTCTTCTTCTTTAGGGCATACTGGTACTGGAACTTCTGGTATTCTCTCTTGAGATTTCAAGGTTTCAGGACATATCTTGAGATGGTTTCTTGACACTGCTGCTGATGTTTTTACTTGGTATTGTCAAAGTTTGATGTTAACACGGTGTATGGCACTGCTTTCCACTGATCATCCAGTTTGATATTATGTCTCTTTATCTTAAGAACTTGCTCACTTGGTTTCAAAGGGGTTGCAGGAGCATGTTGGTTATACGCTCTTTCTTGCCTTTCTCTTGCTTGTGATAGACTTCTCTCAATGCACTCTTGCACTTGGTAAAACTTCTGATGGTGTTCTGTGACTCACCGTGGCCGGGTCTTCACGTCGCAGGCGTTGCTTCTCCTGTCACGGTTCCGCGCCTGCGGCTGTGGGGCCCGGTGGTCTAAATCAAAATGGGTTTTGTTGAACGGATAGGGGTTAATTCTTAGTTGTCATGACGCCACCTGCGGGAATTCTGGTGATTTCACCAGCGCTGCTTGGGCCTCCGGGGGATGTACGGCAGCAGGATGGGACACTCCCCACAGGACGAGTGGGAGTCCCTGGGGCCAGGAGCTGCACTTGGTGGTGTATGGCAACTTCTGCAGTGCTGCGAGATAGATCCAGAAATAACGTGCAGACACACACAAAGTCTTTTAGGTACCTTTACTGGTGGCAACAGGTACAATCGGACCGGGTGATGAGGCTGACACTCCTGGAGTTTCTACAGCAAGCAGTGTGTAGACTTCCTTCTCTATTGTTCTGGTGGGGTCGGGTGGATATGGAATCCTGCCGGACCGGGTTGTGCGTTCCGTGGAACGCAATTCACCTGGGTTAACTGCACTGAGGGCACTATAAAAGATATCAGGTGCATTTGCTTCTCCTTCCCTGGGCTCTCATCGGTGGGTGCTTCAGGTGGACAGGGGCTAGACTCCCTGGTTGTGGTGCTGGTTCTCTGTGGTGTACGTGGTAGTTCCCACAGCTCGGTTCCAGTAACCGGATGATTGGGAGAGTTAAGGTAACTCTGCTGTCCCTGAGAGGTGCTCTTCTCCTTTGCTATGACCCCAGTTGCAAGGGTCTCTCACTGTGCTGGGTGTGCTGGTTTGGGCCTAGTGTGGCTCCAGAACCAGTGACTGCACACTTCCTGCAGCTCTCCTAGCGTCTGCACACTCTGCTGTTTCTCCCTCCAGGACCCTATTTATAGGGCGAACTGGCTCAATGTGACCAGTGGAGCTCCCCCTAGAGGCCTGGGGTGAAACAGGGTGTCCTAAAGGTGTTTAAAGTTAGTGGTGAGTGCTTCTTGCTGTTTCCACTCTATTTGTGAACCAAGAGTTCTGTGGTGCCCCAAACAGGGTGCCAGGGTGCCACATTGACCCTTAGTTAACTTCAGTTCTCCCGGACTGAGCAAAAAGTTTTCTTTTTCAACTTAAACTCTAAACATTTTATAAACATTTAATAACAGGTATTTACAAAGTCTTAATGAAAAATACAAAAATCACTGAAAAAGAAGGGAGAAATGGGAAAAATATGAAAAGCAGTCCATACGGCACTAGTCCATTTGCCGCAGGCTGAAAAGAGTAAGTTTTGGTCACACAAGTTCTGTGACAATTGTCCAAGTTCATGAAAAGGGAAAAAGTGTAAAATCCAGCAGTAAAGTCTCTGATGGCGTAAACACATACACGGGTACACATTTAACTTTATACATTACCTATGGGTGTCTCTGCTTGGGAGGCCGGGTCTAACCTTTTCCACCCTACCAGGCACTTTCTGTCCCCAACTTAATCTACTTGGGACAGAGCCCAGTTCCTCCACCCTTCTGTACACTACTTTTTACAGTTTTTGAACACGGGGACTATTTACATTTACTAACAGGTAATATGGTTCCACTCCATTTTAAACCCATTCTCCATATTTGCTTGGGGGTTGTCCTAATGTACTACGTGTGGATCTGCGTAGTGTGGGTGTTTCAAAAGCTGTGTCTGTAGTGTACAAACTAGTTGTTGGTCTGTTGCTTCTATGGGTTTCTGTAATACCATAGTAAGTACGTAGTCTATCTACTGGACTATCCTCTGTTAAAGGTGGTAGTGTAGGTAATTGTCTATGCTGTCTTTGTCTTACTGTGAGACTAGCAGGTTCACCGATTACAGGAATTTCAGGTTCCAAGATAATAGGCTGCATCTCTTACATTTGAATTTGTTCTTCTTGAACTGGTTGACTAGAGATTGGTTCTTGGTTTCCTACAGGTTGGTAGAATGAAATAGCTGGTATTATATATGCACCATTGCATTGTGGCCAGTCGGCTGGTAAGTCTCCAATTTCTGTATGGACAATATTTTCTTTTGGTTCTTCACTTGTAGTTACTACAGGGTAACTTGCTTGTGGTATTAACTGTTCTGGACATTTCTTCAAATGGTCTCTGGACACAGTTGTAAAGGTATTTCCTTTGTCTTTGCTGATAACGCAAGTTTTGGAATTGTCATATTGCGATGGCATAATTGTGTAGGGTTCTGATTCCCAATTGTCATCCAATTTGTTGGTTTTTCTCTTTCTTTTTAGCACTAATTCACCTGTTTCTAGAGGTTCTGCTGAGGCGTGCTTGTTAAAGTCATGCTCTTGTTTGGTTCTGCTGATGTTCAGATTTCTTTCAACACTCTCTTGTACTTTCTGGTACTGTTCTTGCCGTTGGTTTATCCAATCTTCATCAGAAGAATCTGGTGTTGGTTCAACAGTTCCCATCTGTAGATCAACTGGTAATTTACCTGGTCTTGCTCGCATCAAGTAAGCAGGTGTGTAGTTAGTTGAACTAACAGGTATGTGGTTGTAGATATCCACAAGATCTGGAAGTTTTTCAGGCCTTTGGTTTCTCTCTTCGAGTGGCAAGGTTTTGAGCATGTCAATGACAATGTGGTTAATTTTCTCACTTAAACCGTTTGTTTGGGGATGATAAGGTGTGGTCCTGATCTTTTTACATCCATACAGCCCTAGGAATTCTTGAAACAGAGCTGATTTGAAGGCTGGCCCTTGATCAGTCAAGCCTTGGTCTGGATACCCATGGGGGCAACAGAAGTAACTCTGGAATGCTTTGGCTGCTACCTCTGCAGTTAAATCCTTAACTGGAACTACTACCAGTAACCTTGAATAGTGATCTACGATAGTGAGTGCGTAAGTCTACCCGGTGCGGCTTGGTGTTAACTTTACGTGGTCGAGAGCAACTATTTCAAGGGGTTTCTTGGTAACAATTGGCTGCAACGGAGCTTTCTGAGTTAGATGGTCTTTCCTTCGAAGATGACACAGTCCACAGTTTTTACACCATTTATCAATTGAGCCTCGCATACCGACCCAGTAGAAACGATCTTTCAGGAGTCTCTCCAGCTTCTTCCATCCAAAGTGTCCTGCATCGTCATGGTAGGCTTCAAGGATCATTTGGACTTCAGTTTTGGGAACCTCAATCTTCCAGATGAGCTTGTGTGTTCTGGGATTCAGATACCTTCTACATAGTTTACCTTGGTAGACAAACAACTTCCCCTTCTCTTTCCATAGGTGTTTAGCATTTTGGGAGGCTTCAGGGTCCATGCTGGCATGCTCTTGAGTTATCAGCTCTCTTACCAAGCTGACATCCGGATCGTTAGCTTGAACCTCCTTCCAATCATGATGAGGTAAAGGGTTAATGGTCCTCTCTACTCGTTTCTGGCTCGCCTGATGACATGTTGCTGTACCCGTACAATGGAAAGCAGGTAGTTCTATCTCTTCCAAGTCATCTACATCTTCTTCCTCTTCAGGAAGGTTAGGCATTCTGGACAGGGCATCAGCATTGCCGTTCTTGTGACCTGCCCGGTACTTTACAGTGAAGGCATAGTTTGAGAGTCTTGCTACCCAGCACATTGCTCTAGGGCTCCAAGCTTTGCAGTCTCTAAGTGGGTTAGAGGGTTGTTATATGTGAAAGCTGTGAACGGGGTGGATGCCAGGTAATGCTTGAAACGCTCTGTGATTGCCCAGACCAGGGCCAGGAACTCCAGTTTGAACGAGCTGTAGTTCTCCGGATTCCTTTCCGTGGGACAGAGCTTTCTGCTGGCGTAGGCTATCACCTTTTCCTTCCCTTGTTGATGCTGAGATAGGACTGCTCCTAAGCCTTCATTGCTTGCATCAGTGTACAGTAAAAATGGGAGATTGAAATCAGGGTAGGTTAGGATTTCGTCTCCTTTTAAAGCATCTTTTAGCTTTTGGAAGGATTGTTCCTGTTCTGGTCCCCAGTGGAACGGGGGTCCCCTGATCTTGCTGTTTTTGGATTGACCTACTAAGAGATCTTGCATTGGTGCTGCTATCTTGGTATAGCCTTTGATGAATCGTCGGTAGTACCTGACCAGTCCTAAGAATTGACGTACCTCCTTGTGAGTGGTTGGTGATGGCCAGTCTTTGATGACGGTTACCTTGTCTGGGTCAGGTGCTACGCCTTCGGCACTAACCACATGTCCTAAGTATTGGACCTTGGGTTTCAGCAGGTGACACTTGGACGGCTTCAGCTTCTTACCGTACTTAGACAGCGACTCAAACACTTCACTCAGATGTTGCAGGTGGTCTTCATAGGTCTAGGAGTATACAATGACATCATCAAGGTATAACAGCACAGTTTCAAAGTTCTTGTGGTCCAAACAACACTCCATCAGTCTCTGAAATGTTCCTGGGGCATTGCACAACCCGAATGGCATACTGTTGAACTCGCAGAGCCCCATAGGGGTCGTGAAGGCTGTCTTCTCACGATCCTCCTCTGCAATGGCAACCTGCCAGTACCCACTAGAAAGATCTAATGTGGAGAAGTAGTTGGCAGATTTGAGTGCAGCTAGTGACTCCTCTATGCGGGGTAATGGGTATGCATCCTTGTGTGTGACTTTGTTGATTTGTCTGTAGTCTACGCACATCCTCATACTACCATCTTTCTTTTTAACTAGGACCAGTGGTGCTGCCCAGGGACTACAGCTATCCCTAATGACTCCTGCATTTTTCATGTCCTGAAGCATTTCTTTTGCTTTTTGGTAGTGTGTGGGTGGTATAGGCCTGTACCTCTCTTTGATAAGTGCATGGTTGCCTGTGGGGATATGGTGTTGTACCCCTTTGATCCTCCCAAAGTCAAGTGGGTGTTTGCTGAACACTTGCTCATACTCCCGAACTACCCGGTAAACTCCATGTTTCTGATGAGAGGGGGTGTTGTCAGTTCCTACACTGAGCTCTTGACACCATTTCTCTAACAGATTTTTGGAGTGAAGCTGTTTGTCAGTTACTGTTTGGGAAGAGGATTTTACATCAATTACCGCATTATTTTCAACCTGGTACAATTTTGCGACAGTTGCATATCTTGGCAGTCTGACTTCGTCATCACCATAATTTAGTATGCGTACGGGACTCTCCCTTTTCTCACATCGACCAACCCTCTGGCTGTCAAGAGTGTAGGACTACTATCAGACATTACAGGTTCTACTACAGCTTGGTAGTCCTGCCCTCTAAGGCCTGTGGCTGCTCGACACCAAATCATCATTTCACTTCTGGGTGGTACCACAATTGGAATGGGATCTGTTACCCGTACTCTGCCAATTTCACCATTTGACATTTTTACCTGTTGTTGATATACCAGAGCTCGGATCTGTTTTTGGATAGCTCTCCTCTCTCTTGGTCTACCAGTATCAGCACTCTGTTGGAGTAAGAACAATACTTCATCGAGACATTTAACCATAACATTAGTACCCAGTATTACATGTGGATCCCTCTCATATGGTTTGTCCTGAACCACTATGATACCCTGGCTCTTCAGTTGCACCCTCCCCACCTTTACTGTAGCTTCCCATTGTCCATCTACTGGAACTATCATACCATTGGTGGCTTCAATGTTCAGATCAGGGTGTGGGGGTTCTAGCTTAACATCTGGCCAGAACTGCTTGTAAAGGATATACGGGATGGTTGTCACCTGGGATCCAGTGTCTATCAAGGCTGAGGTGGCGATGCCATCGATGATGATTGATAAGTACGGACAGTCTCCTACGTACTTATGCTCCCAATTGGTTGGGCCCGGACGATCTACTCCTGGGGTTGGCCCTTCTCGCCCAGGGGTTGCTCGTTTAAAGGACTGGTTTGGTAGGTGCGTCCTTCTTTGTCACTCTTTTGACTGACGTGGCGTCTGTCAGGGCTGTAGCGATCTGCAGGTTTTTCTTGCAGCGGCTGTGTCTTTCTATTCATCCACGGAACGTCGTCGGGGCTGTCAGCGAGCTGGATCTTGTCCGATGACCTTGCTTCTGTCTTGGGTCTTCTCCCAGCTTGGAGCTTGGCCATTTCTTTCATCAGCTGCTCTACATTGGCACACAGTCGTTCAAACCGATCAGGTGTTATAGTCTGTGCGCTAGACTGAACCGTAGGGATTGGAGATGCTGCTGCCGGCATGGAAGGGGTGTCAGTATACTGCGGCTGTGAGGTTAGATCGGGCACTGTAGGGAACTGCTGTCCCCGCACTGCTAAGTCTCTCAAAGTGTCAAACTCTGCGCCAGGATTCTGCAGGGACCACCAGCTTGCCTGTTTCTTATCGTCAGGTCGTTTAAGTCCCACAACAAACTGTCCAATTAACGCTTTGTTTTAATCTCTAACACTGTCAGGATCGACTTGTTTTTACAGTCTCAGTGCTTCTTGTAAGCGCAGTGAATAGGCCAGGACACTTTCCTGTGCCCCTTGTTTACAGTGATAGAACAACAGTCTTAATTCTGCTTTGGTATGATGTTCAAAAACCCGGTTTAGCTTAGCAAATATCTGCTCTACAGACTCCTGAGCTTCTATAGATCAGTTTCGGCTCTGTAGCTCGGCTGCTTCTGTTAATTGTCCCATTATAACTGAAGCTCTCTGCTTACCGGTCATGGCGTACATATCCAGCGCCTGGCACATCTTCCTTTGGAACGCCTCCAGGGTACCGGGTTTTCCGCTGTACTTTGGCAACCATTCCGCATTCGGGACATACGGCAGAGATATCGGCATAATCGGAGCGGGTTGTTGAGGCATACCGCCGAAGGGCGGCTGACCTACCGGAGGTACGTTTGGCTGTACCGGTGATGAAACCGGTTGGTTTGCTTGCGGCGTTACCGCGTCGCTGGAATCCGGATCGCTCATTCTCGCTCCCCCTTAGTTAAGCGCGGGCAGCTCTTTCGATTTTAACGGCAGTTGTCGGCCTCGCGGTGAGGAGTGAGGCACCACGGGAGTTTCCGGTTCCTGCTGCGTTCGGCGGAAGTCGTCAGAATGCGGGGTGGGGTCTATCTTCGCGCCCTTTGCACAGTAACGCCCCTTCTTTTCCCGCCTTCTGCGCAGCAATGGCGGTTCAAATATACAGTTCGGTAATCACAGTTATTAAAATAGCACACAATACCCGTTAGGAAACGGGTCTGCTCGTATCCTGTTCATGACCGCCAAATTCTGACTCACCGTGGCCGGGTCTTCATGTCGCAGGCGTTGCTTCTCCTGTCACGATTTCACGCCTGTGGCTGTGGGGCCCGGTGGTCCAGATCAAAAGGGCTTTTGTTGAACGGATAGGGGTTAATTCTTAGTTGTCGTGACGCCACCTGCGGGAATTCCAGTGATTTCACCGGCGCTGCTTGGGCCTCCGGGGGATGTACGGCAGAAGGATGGGACGCTCCCCACAGGACGAGCGGGAGTCCCCGGGGCCAGGAGCTGCACTTGGTGGTGTATGGCAGCTTCTGCAGTGCTGCGAAATAGATCCAGAAATATCGTGCAGACACACACAAAGTCTTTTAGGTACCTTTACTGGTGGCAACAGGTACACTCGGACCGGGTGATGAGGCTGACACTCCTGGAGTTTCTACAGCAAGCAGTGTGTAGGCTTCCTTCTCTATTGTTCTGGTAGGGTTGGGTGGATATGGAATCATGCCGGACCGGGTTGTGCATTCTGTGGAACGTAATTCACTTGGGTTAACTGCACTGAGGGCACTATAAAAGGGATCAGGTGCATTTGCTTCTCCTTCCCTAGGCTCTCATCGGTGGGTGCTTCAGGTGGACAGGGGCTAGACTCCCTGGTTGTGGTGCTGGTTCTCTGTGGTGTACGTGGTAGTTCCCACAGCTCGGTTCCAGTAACCGGATGATTTGGAGAGTTAAGGTAACTCTGCTGTCCCTGAGAGGTGCTCTTTTCCTTTCCTACGACCCCAGTTGCAAGGGTCTCTCACTGTGCTGGGTGTGCTGGTTTGAGCCTAGTGTGGCTCCAGAACCAGTGACTGCACACTTCCTGCAGCTCTCCTAGCGTCTGCACACTCTGCTGTTTCTCCCTCCAGGACCCTATTTATAGGGGGAATTGGCTCAAGTTGACCAGTGAAGCTCCCCCTAGAGGCCTGGGGTGAAACAGGGTGTCCTAAAGGTGTTTAAAGTTAGTGGTGAGTGCTGCTTGCTGTTTCCACTCCATTTGTGTACCAAGAGTTCTGTGGTGCCCCAACCAGGGTGCCAGGGTGCCACATCTGTATCCCAGTTGGCTTTTGGAGCATCTGCATCTGGCTTCACAATTCCAATATCCAAGTCAATAGGCAGCTTACCAGCTCTCGCTGTCATCAGGTAGGCTGGAGTACAGTTGGTGGAACTCACAGGGACATGGTTATATAAATCCACTAGGTCTGGCAACTTCTTTGGCCACATGTTTCTTTCTACCACTGGCAATGTCTCCAGCAGGTCTATGACTACCTGGTTCATCTTTTCACACGTGCCATTGGTCTGTGGATGGTGCAAGTTTGTTCTGATTTTCTTGCACCAGTACAAATTACAAAATGCCTGGAACACCTCAGCTTCAAACATTGGACCTTGATCTGTAAGCACCTGGTTTGGATACCCATGCCATCTGCAAAAGTAGGCTTGAAATGTTCTAGCCGCTGTCTTAGCTGTCATGTCTTTTACAGGTACTACCACCAAGAAATGAGAATAGTGGTCTATTATGGTCAGAGCATAGAAATAGCCTGACCTGCTTGGGGTCAGCTTTACATGATCCAAGGCTGTAAGTTCAACTGGTTGTTTGGTAACAATGAGCTGGAGTGGGGCTCTCTGACTGTCCTGGTTTCTCCTCCTCAGGTTGCATGGACCACAGATTCTGCACCAAATCTCAATGGATTTTCTCATGCCAACCCAGTAGAATCTCTCTCAGCAGAATCTCCAATTTCTTCCACCCAAAATGCCCTGCGTCATTGTGGTATGCTACTAAGACCACCTGAACATCCCTTTTTGGCACGACAATCTGCCAGACAAGTTCATGGGTTTTGGAGTTAGCATGACGTCTGCACAGTTTACCCAATACATGAACAACTTACTTTGCTCCTTCCACAGCTGCTGTGCCTCTGGTGGGGCATCTGAACCAGGGTACAAACCAGGCCCGGACTGGTAGGCGGGACTACCGGGACTTCTCCCTATGGGCCGGTGGTGGGGGTGTGGCCGGGGGCCGGCACTCCTGCTCCTCCGGCCGTACGCCGGCTGTAAGTCATTATGCAGTGGCCATCATCATGCACAAATGCAGCCCAGAGTCCCCGACCCTGTCACTGCCTGCCTGCGCGCTCTGCACCCTCTCCTCCCCTCTATTAGACAAACTAATCTGTCTTTTGGGAGGAAGAGGAAGGGGTGTGTGCGGGGTTGGGGGCCACACCTCCATACATGTAGACACAGGGAGCTGAATGACCTCGGAACTACCAGCACCTGCATTTCCGGGGTCAGAGGAGCTCTAATCAGCTCCCTGTGTTAGAGAGGAGCAGAGAGTCGGTGCAGTGCAGTTACGTCCTCATTCTCAGCAGACTGCAGGTGCAGGACGTCACCACAGTGTGAGAAGGAGGAGGAGACATGGGGGCCAGGAGGAGGACGAGCCTTGAGTCAGCAGGATGACACAGGAGGAGGTCGAGCCTGGAGCCAGGAGGATGACATGGGGGCCAGGAGGAGGACGAGCCTGGAGCCAGCAGGATGACACAGGAGGAGCAGTAAGTATACATAGCTCATGGACCTGAAGATGGGGGTGGGGGGCAGGAAGGCTAATTTTTTCCCCATTGAGGAATAGCAGGCTCTCCTGCTTGAGCCCTGCACAGCCTGCAGTGATTACTCTCCCATACACATCTGATTGCCTTCTACCTATATGTGATTCATTAATTATTAATGCACATAACTGCAGCCAGACCTCAGTGTAAATATGATCCCTGCAGATACACGTCCAGATACAGAGGGCAGTATATACACCCTGGGCTCCATTAACTCTATATGATCATTGTTCTTACACCTAGGTGAAATCTTTCATGGCTGCAGGAATAATTCTGCTTAATAGACCAGTCTAAGGCTGCCTTCACATTAGCGTTTGTGAACGGTGCGTAACGCAGCCAAACGCTTGCGCACTGCGTTCCTATATTTAACATGGGAAAGCATTTGGCTGCGTTCGGTTGCGTTTGCGTTCGGATGCGCACAATTTGTGCGCCCTCCAAACGCAGCTTGTTGCATTTTTTGTGCGGTCGCTTGTTTTATCCGCAAGCGCCAGCAAGCGCACAAACAATACATGGATCTCAATGGATCCGCAGTGTCCTCCGCATGACAGCGCAGGAGAACGCTGCGGATCTCATTGAAATCTCTCCTGGTGGTCGCCGCTCATCAGCGGCGGCCACCGGAAGCTCATGCAGAGCCACAGCTGATCTCCCACCGGTGTCAGCGGGGAGAAACAGCTGATCTGACAGCTGTTTAAATCTCCCGCACTGACACCGAATAGGGTGATATCGGTGCAGGAGATAAGAAACAGCTGATCGCTGCTTCAAATCTCCCGCGCTGACCTCACCTATTCGGTGTCAGTGCGGGAGATTTAAACAGCTGTCAGATCAGCTGTTTCTCCCCGCTGACACCGGCGGGAGAACAGCTGTGGCTCTGCATGAGCTTCCGGTGGCCGCCGCTGATCAGCGGCGGCCACCAGGAGAGATTTCAATGAGATCTGCAGCGTTCTCCTGCGCTGTCATGCGGAGGACACTGCGGATCCATTGAGATCCATGCATTGTTTTGTGCGCTTGCGGGCGCTTGCGGATAAAACAAGCAACCGCACAAAAAATGCAACAGGCTGCGTTTGGAGGGTGCACAAATTGTGCGCATCCGAACGCAAATGCAGCCATACGCAGCCAAACACAGGCACATGCGTTCCCATGTTAAACATAGGAACACCTTGGTCAAGCGTTTGGCTGCGTTCGGTGCGCTGCGCTTGCAAATGCAAGTGTGAAGGCAGCCTAAGAATGGGGAACATGAGTATAACTACAGACTATGATTTACATATCAAAAAAAGGACTAGCTCCAACCACCTAATATTCCCAGGACTCCCAGGCAAACCGGAAAGTGGCTTGGCAACCACCAGTAGCAATAGAAAAGGTGTAGAATCCGGTGCCACAAAATTCCTTTTTATTTTCAAATTTTTTTTTTTTTTCTCTCTTTTACTTTCTGTTATCAGCTCTTTTTCCTCTCTTTCTCTTTTCCTCCCCTCCCCCTCTTCTTCCCCACTTATTTTTCCCTTTAACTCTTTTAGAACCTGCAGGTATGTGATTGGTTAGAAATAATTGATGTATATTTGTCACACATGCGAGAGGGGGCTGTTTTTTGCTTTTAAATTGTATATATTCTTTTTGTCTGTATTGCCATTGTACTGACGATTAAGTGGGCTAGACCCACGAAACACGTCCAGGAGCTCCTCTGGAGCATGTGTGATTTTTAAAACTTTTGAAAATAAAAAGGAATTTTGTGGCACCGGATTCTACACCTTTTCTATGATTTACATACCCGAATCTAGGAGGAATAGCACATGTATCACTTAAAGTCACATTTTACTCTGTACCCAGGAGCTTCAATCTGTTTGTGTGCCTGAGCACAAAAGTTATTATAAGTATATAGTGTATAGGATAATACATCTAGTATGGAAAATATGTAATGTAATATGGAGTAAATTAAATAACAGACACTATATAGTATATAAACAGTATAAGGGATAGTAGTGTACAACATCTAATAATATCAAATGTGCAAAGTGTAACAAAAGATCAATAATAATAAAAATTATGAAATGTCTATTATATAGCATAGGATACATTATATAATACAATCTATGTAATGCCTAGTAAACAGCATATACCATAGTAAATAATATATGGTAGAATATAAGGAAAAGTACAGTACTGTACAACATGTGGTATAGTAATATGGAGAGTGTGTATATACTGTATAGATTAGAGCCGGGATCTCAAACACGCGGCCCCCGGGCTTCAAAGTGCGGCCCGCGGCACCGTGGACAATGTAAGGACGGCGGGATCCACTGTGCAGGTGGCCACCACGGTGCAGTGTGCTGGGGACTGCGACTTTATTATCACTTCCTGCGGCCGCTACAACAAGCTCCGAGACTCCTTCCCTCAGCTACATCAATGGAAGCTGGCGAGCCAATCGGATCACAGACTCGCAAGTGACGTCATCCAATCAGAAACCTCAAGTGACATCATATGCCAACGGAAGGAGGCTCGGAGCTTGTCGTAGCGGCCGCAGGAAGTGATAATAAAGCCGCAGTCCCCAGCACTATGCACCGTGCCGGCCCCTTACACAGCGCACCTCAATGGCCCCTTACACAGCGCACCGTGGCGGCCCCCTGCACAGTGGATCCTGGCATCGTTAGGGTGTGTGTGAGGGAGAGTGTGACTGTGTGTATGAGAGAGAGTGTGTGTGTATGAGTGTGTGTATGAGAAAGTGAGTGTGTGTGAGTGTGTATGAGAGTGTGTATGTGAGTGTGTATATGAGAGTGTGTGTGTATGAGTGCGTGTGTGAGTATGTATGAGAAAGTGTGTGTGTGTATATGAGTGTGTGTATATCAGTGTATGCATGAATGTATGCATGAGTGTGTGTATGTGTGTATAACAGTCTGTAAAAGTGTGTGTATGTGAGTATGAGAAAGTGTGCGAATGTGTGTGTGTATGTGTGTGTGTGTATGTGAGTATGTATGAGAAAGTATGTGTGTGTATGAGTGTATGTATGAATGTATGCATGAGTGTGTGTGTGTATGAGAGTCTGTGTAAAAGTGTGTGTATGTGAGTGAGTATGAGAAAGTGTGTGTGTGTATGAGGGAGTGTGTGTGTATGAGACTGAGTGTGTATGAGAGTGAGTGTGTTGAAGAGTGGGTGTATATGAGTGTGCGTGTGTGAGAGTGTGTGTGTGTATGAGAGTATGTATGAGAGAGTGTGTATGTGTGTATGAGTGTGTTTGTGTCAGTGTGTATGTGCGTGTATGAGAGTTTGTGTATGAGCGTGTGTGTGTGAGTGTGTATGAGAGACTGTGTGTGTGTGTGTGTGTGCGCAAAAAGAAGCGAGACCAGGTTGGGACATCACTACAAAGTGGCATCATGGTGGGGACATTACTACAGGAGGACCAGATGAGGACATTACTACAAGAAGAGGACCAGGATGGGGGCATTACTACAAGATGACAGTCAGAATGGGGACATTACTACATGATGAGGACCAGGATGGGGACATTCCTACAAGATGAGGACCAAGATGGTGACATTACTACAAGAATGACCATAGTGGGGGACATTAATATAGGATGGGGACTAGTATGAGGACATTATTACAAGAAGGGGACCAGGATGGGGACATTACTACAAGGGAAGACCAGGATGAGAACATTACACATTATGAGGACCAGAATGGGGACATTACTACAAGAAGGGAACTACTGTGGGGACATTACAAAAAGGAGATCAGGATTTGATCATTACTACATTGAGCGAAAAATTCTGGAATTACTAAAAATGTCACTTCGTAATGCGGCCTCCGATATCAATTTTTTTCTATGTGCGGGACACCAACCCAGCCGAGTTTGAGACCCCTGGATTAGAGTATATCATGTATCGCATCCACTGTAACGTATTGTAGTGCAGAACACGAGGTAAAGTACATAGTTATATAGAAAGTGTATACTGTGCTATGTATAATGTATGGTATATAGAGAATACATGCTGATATATATTTTATGCTATGTAGTATATAATGAAATCTATCTAGTGTAGGTTGTGTATACAGTGTACGCTATGTCCTGTATAATGTGCAGTGTATGGTGTATACTTTGTAGTTTATAGTGTGCGCTCTGTGGTGTGTAGTATATAATATACCATATCATGCATAGTATGTATTATATCACTATCTGTATTGTTTGTATATATATATATATATATATATATATATATATATATACACACAGCACAGTACCACTTCTCCTGTCCTGTATACTGGGTATAATCCTTAGTATCTGCATTATTCTGTATATACACTGCACAGTACCACTTCTCCTGTCCTGTATACTGGGTGTAATCCTCAGTTATATGTATTACTAGATGGCGGCCCGATTCTTAAGAATCGGGTAGTCTAGAATCCATATGTAGTTTATTTACTAATAGTTAGGGGAGTGCGGTGAAATTAATTGTGTGTATACAGGTGGCTTAGTGGGTAGCAGAGTATACGGTGGCTCAGTGGATAGCACTGGGCGGTGGCTCAGTGGGTAGCACTGGGCGGTAGCTCAGTGGGTAGCACTGGGCGGTGGCTTAGTGGGTAGCACTGCGCGGTGGCTCAGTGGGTAGCACTGCGCAGTGGCTCAGTGGGTAGCACTGCGTGGTGGCTCAGTGGGTAGCACTGCGCGGTGGCTCAGTGGGTAGCACTGCGCGGTGGCTCAGTGGGTAGCACTGCGCGGTGGATCAGTGGTTAGCACTGCGCGGTGGCTCAGTGGTTAGCACTGCGCGGTGGCTCAGTGGTTAGCACTGCGCGGTGGCTCAGTGGGTAGCACTGCGCGGTGGCTCAGTGGGTAGCACTGCGCGGTGGCTCAGTGGGTAGCACTGCGTGGTGGCTCAGTGGGTAGCACTGCACGGTGGGTCAGTGGTTAGCACTGCGCGGTGGCTCAGTGATTAGCACTGCGCGGTGGTTCAGTGGTTAGCACTGCGCGGTGGCTCAGTGGTTAGCACTGCGCGGTGGCTCAGTGGTTAGCACTGCGCGGTGGCTCAGTGGTTAGCGGTGGCTCAGTGGTTAGCACTGCGCGGTGGCTCAGTGGTTAGCAGTGAGTGCGGTGGGCAGGGTGGTCAGCGCAGCGGCGCTGTGTGGGCAGGGTGGTCAGCGGCGGGCAGGGTGGTCAGCGTGGTCAGCGGCGGGCAGGGTGGTCAGCGGCAGGCAGGGTGGTCAGCGGCGGGCAGAGCGGGGCGGACGGAGACACAGACACACACACAGACACACACTGCGATATACTTACCAGCGTCCCTGCTTCTTCCCTGGTGCCTGCGTCTTCCTGAGTCCTCTGTTGTGGCAACATGCGGCCCCTGGAGCTGGCGAGACTTCCCGGACGCCATGTTGGATCCAGTTGTGCCAGGGGCGGGGACATGTCGGCGGCGGAGAAGAGGGAGGAGAGGTGGTAAGTATAGGCGACTGTGTATGTGTGTGTGTGTTGTGTGTATGGTGTGTGTGTTGTGTGTGTGTTAACGGCGGCCGTAAGCGTAGCGAGCTCTATGAGTCCCGCTCCCGCTTACGGGCGCCATCTTGGCTCACCCTGAGCGGGTGTAGCTCTGCCGGATGCTGGGACAAAGTGACGGATGGCACGTCACAAATCCCTCTGGCTTTTATATATAAGATAAGATGTATGATTGCTATACATCGCGGTGTACTATCTGTATATTATCTGCATATGGCGATATATTATCTGTATATGGCAGTATATTATCTGTATATGGCAGTATATGATCTGTATATAGAGGTATATTATCTGTATGTGATCTGGATATGGCGGTATATTATCTGTATATGGGAGTATATTATCTGTATATGGCAGTATATTATCAGTATATTAGCTGTATATGACTGTATATTATCCGTGGTAATGGGCAAATTATCTGTATGGGCTAAATGTAATATTACATGGCGGCTTGGATTCACTAAAAATAATTAAAGGGGGTCTTCACATCTCCAAGATCCTCACAATATATATTAAGTTTGATAATAATACCCCCTCCAAAATAGACCGGAGGATGGAAGGGAGGCCCTCCAAAATAGAGGTCAGGATTGAAGGGAGCCCCTCCAAAATAGAGCCCAGGATGGAAGGGAGCCCCTCCAAAAAAACACCCCAGGATGGAAGGGACCCCCTCCAAAATTGACCTGAAGATGGAAGGGACCCCCTCAAAAAAAAACACCCCAGGATAGTATGCGGGGGCTCACTCGTTAGCGTTGTATGCGGGGGCTCACTCGTTAGCCCTGTATGCGGGGGCTCACTCGTTAGCCCTGTATGCGATGGCTCACTCGTTAGCCCTGTATGCGGGGGCTCACTCGTTAGCCCTGTATGCGGGGGCTCACTCGTTAGCCCTGTATGCGGGGGCTCACTCGTTAGCCCTGTATGCGGGGGCTCACTCGTTAGCCCTGTTAGCTCTTTCCTCAGCCTCCTACTCTGGCCTCTCTTTCCTCAGCCTCCTACTCTGGCCTCTCTTTCCTCAGCTTCCTACTCTGGCCTCTCTTTCCTCAGCCTCCTACTCTGGCCTCTCTTTCCTCAGCCTCCTACTCTGGCCTCTCTTTCCATAGCCTCCTACTCTGGCCTCTCTTTCCTCAGCCTCCTACTCTGGCCTCTCTTTCCTCAGCCTCCTACTCTGGCCTCTCTTTCCTCAGCCTCCTACTCTGGACTCTCTTTCCTCAGCCTCCTACTCTGGCCTCTCTTTCCTCAGCCTCCTACTCTGGCCTCTCTTTCCTCATCCTCCTACTCTGGCCTCTCTTTCCTCAGTCTCCTACTGTGGCCTCTCTTTCCTCAGCCTCCTACTCTGGCCTCTCTTTCCTCAGCTTCCTACTCTGGCCTCTCTTTCCTCAGCCTCCTACTCTGGCCTCTCCTCCCTTCCGTAGCTCCCTTAGCCTCCCATCTAATCTTCCGTGGCCTCCTACTCTCTGACCTCTCCTGTTTCTGTCCTCTCTGGACTCGATTCTCTCAGCCTCTCCTTCCTCTCCTGCAGTCTCCTCTTTTCCCTGGCCTCCCTTTCATCTCCTCCTCCTATTTCTCTGGCATCTCCCTCAGTGTCCTATCGCAACTTCCCTGGTCGCTTCCTCTATGGCCTTCCTTAGCTGTCCTCCTTGGACTGCCTTTCCTCTCCTCTCCTCCCTGGCCTCCCTTTCCTCTCCTTTCCTCCCTGGCCTCCCTTTCCTCTCCTCTCTTCCCTGGGCTCTCCTGTCCTCTCCTCCCTGGACTCTCCTCCCTGGCCTCTCTTGTCCTCTACTCCCTGGCCTCTCCTGTCCTCTCCTCCCTGACCTCCCTTTCCTGTCCTCTCCTCCCTGGCCTCCCTTTCCTGTCCTCTCCTCCCTGGACTCTCCTGTCCTCTCCTCCCTGAACTCTCCTGTCCTCTCCTCCCTGGACTCTCCTGTCCTCTCCTCCCTGGACTCTCCTGTCCTCTCCTCCCTGGCCTCTCCTGTCCTCTTCTCCCTGGGCTGTTCTGTCCTCTCCTCCTTGGCCTCTCCTGTCCTCTCCTCCCTGGCCTCTCCTGTCCTCTTCTCACTGGCCTCTCCTGTCCTCTCCTCCCTGGCCTCTCCTGTCCTCTCCTCCCTGGCCTCTCCTGTCCTCTCCTCCCTGTCCTCTCCTCCCTGGCCTCTCCTCCTGGCCTCTCCTGTCCTCTACTCCCTGGCCTCTCCTGTCCTCTCCTCCCTGGCCTCCCTTTCCTGTCCTCTCCTCCCTGGCCTCTCCGGTCCTCCCTGGGTTCTCCTGTCCTCTCCTCCCTGGCCTCTCCTGTCCTCTCCTCCCTGGCCTCCCTTTCCTGTCCTCTCCTCCCTGGGCTCTCCTGTCCTCTCCTCCCTGGGCTTTCCTGTCCTCTCCTCCCTGGGTTCTCCTGTCCTCTCCTCCCTGGCCTCTCCTGTCCTCTCCTCCCTGGCCTCTCCTGTCCTCTCCTCCCTGGGTTCTCCTGTCCTCTCCTCCCTGGACTCTCCTGTCCTCTCCTCCCTGGACTCTCCTGTCCTCTCCTCCCTGGACTCTCCTGTCCTCTCCTCCCTGGACTCTCCTGTCCTCTCCTCCCTGGACTCTCCTGTCCTTTCCTCCCTGGACTCTCCTGTCCTCTCCTGTCCTCTCCTGTCCTCTCCTCCCTGGACTCTCCTGTCCTCTCCTCCCTGGACTCTCCTGTCCTCTCCTCCCTGGACTCTCCTGTCCTCTCCTGTCCTCTCCTGTCCTCTCCTCCCTGGACTCTCCTGTCCTCTCCTCCCTGGACTCTCCTGTCCTCTCCTCCCTGGCCTCTCCTGTCCTCTCCTCCCTGGCCTCTCCTGTCCTCTCCTCCCTGGCCTCTCCTGTCCTCTCCTCCCTGGCCTCTCCTGTCCTCTCCTCCCTGGCCTCTCGTGTCCTCTCCTTCCTGGGCTGTCGTGTCCTCTCCTCCCTGGGTTTTCCTCTCGTCTCCTCCCTGGGCTCTCCTCCCCTCCGTCACCTCTCCTCACCTTGGGCAGCTCTGTGAGCTGTTAGTTGTCCAGGAGCAGCTCCTCCATGCCTCAGCTGTGGTTGGGCACTATGTGCAGGGGGCGGTTCCAGCAGGAAGGACTGTAGGATGGATCCGCCGGCCGCGGTCACCGCACAGTGGAGGGGTGAGGGGGAGCAGTGAGGACAGAGCGGCGGGGAGGAGGGGGTATTGTGCAGGCGGTGGAGGAGGGGGTGCGGGCTTGTTATGTGGGGCGCTGTGCGGGGACTGGGCAGGAAAAGCATCTCTGGCGTGTGGAAATATGGCGGGCGGAAGTGACATAGGCGGACATCGGGATTGAAGTGAAGGAGACACAGAGCAATTATATTTTCCCGGAGAAAGTATGTCGCCGTCCCTGGAGCCATGGATCCAATATGGCATCCTTTTTGCTGAGCACTTTCAGATATCGCTAGTAGGGCTGAGAAACGCATGGGAGTTAGGCTTTGCGAGTTTGGCTTTCCGTGTTTGCTACTGCGAGTTTGTAATTGTAATTGGGAGCTTAGCTTTCCGAGTTTGGTAGTGCGAGTTTGTAATTCCGAGTTTGCCTTGCGAGTTTGGCTTTGTGAGGCAGCCACGCACACGACGACGGAAACAGTGCCGAATATGACGGAAGTGAGTTAGGGGAATTTATGTATTATTCTGTATATACACTACACAGTACAACTTCCCCTGTCCAGTATGCTGGGTATAATCCCGTGTATCTGTATTATTCTGTATATATACACTGCACAGTACCACCTCCCCTGTCCTGTATACTGGGTTTAATCCTCAGTATCTGAATTATTCTGTATATATACACTGCACAGTACCATTTCCCCTGTCCTGTATACTGGGTGTAATCCTCAGTATCTGTATTATTATGTACATATACACTGCACAGTACCACTTCTCCTGTCCTGTATACTGGGTGTAATCCTCAGTATCTGTATTATTCTGTATATATACACTGCACAGCACCACGTCTCCTTTCCTGTATACTGGCTGTAATCCTCAGTGTCTGTATTATTCTGTATATATACACTGCACAGTACCACTTCTGCTGTCCTGTATACTGGGTGTAATCCTCAGTATGTGTATTATTCTGTATATATACACTGCACAGCACCACTTCTCCTGTCCTGTATACTGGGTGCAATCCTCAGTATCTGTATTTTTCTGTATATATACACTGCACAGTGCCACTTCTCCTGTCCTGTATACTGGGTGTAATCCTCAGTCTCTGTATTATTCTGTATATATACACTGCACAGTACACATCTCCTGTCCTGTATACTGGGTGTAATCCTCAGTGTCTGTATTATTCTGTATATATACACTGCACAGTACCACTTCTCCTGTCCTGTATACTGGCTGTAATCCTCAGTATCTGTATTATTCTGTATATATACACTGCACAGTACCACTTCTCCTGTCCTGTATACTGGGTGTAATCCTCAGTATCTGTATTATTCTGTATATATACAATGCACTGTACCACTTCTCCTGTCCTGTATACTGGGTGTAATACTCAGTATCTGTATTATTCTGTATATATACACTGCACAGTACCCCTTCTCCTGTCCTGTATACTGGGTGTAATCCTCAGGATCTGTATTATTATGTATATATACACTGCACAGTACCACTTCTCCTGTCCTGTATACTGGGTGTAATCCTCAGTATCTGTATTATTCTGTATATATATGTGCCGCCCAGCTTAGGGGACCGGGATACCCGGCGCAGGGTCCCTTTCCTTGGGGGAGTCACTGGTGGCTGGACCCAGGCCGTGGCCCCAGGCTGGCACACTCCTAAAAGGGGGTATTTACAGGGGATTTAGAAGTTTATATAATTTATAAAGTTTGTAGATGTTATTGTCGTGACGCCACCCAGAATAATGTGGCTATATATGGCCACCGCTGCCTTGTACTGGCCAGGGGATGATGGTGAGAGGCAGCTGAGATGGTATAGCCCTTTTCCGGGTAGGGCTGTAGGGTCCCCTGGACAGGTGATGTTAAAGTTAATGATGGATGAAGATGGAAATATGGTGAGGAGATGTTAAGGACACAGACACTTACTTGATTCACAGCAAATTCTCTCAGCGGTGATGGTCCCAATCCTGGATAGATGGTAGCTGTTAAATCAGAGGCTGAGGCACAGATGAGGTTTAACTGGTTTACTTTCAACCAAACTATAATACAACAAGTCCCGTCTCCGGAGTCTGCAATAGGGGTTCAGTTGCTCAGGCCCCACCGGGTCCTTTACCTCCTGCTTGCGCTGTCTATGTGGCCCTGCTGCCGTGTGTGAACTCGCTGCCGGCCCAAATCTGTCCTCTCTGGGTCCCACTCAACAGGCAACTTGAGTCCTTTGTCTCTCTCTGCTTACCCCCTCCGGGAGTACTGCTGAACTCTTAGTATGTTGCTGTGTCTGGCCCTGTGAAGCTTGTTGTTACCTCACGTTTTTCCGGTTGCTGTATTGTATATAACTAATGCAGCCACGGATCCGGTATCCGTATCTGCGCTTTTTATCTAGGGTAGATAATGATGCTACCCGATTCTGAAAGTGTTTCTCTTATCAGTTTTCTCCTCCTCAGACCGATGGCTTGGCCCTGGAAATTGTCAGTCAGTCCTCAGGAACTCAATGCAGCTCCTGTCACTCTGAGCTCCTGGCTCCAACTGTCTGAAAATTTACCTCAAACCAGTGTTTTATCTCTAGGGAAGTCTCTGGTGTCTCTGGAGCTCCCCCTACTGGCCAAAGGTGGTAGTGCAGTGGCTTGGCTTTCTAAGTGAGTGCAACTATTATGATCTTATACTGTGGCTAATACCCGCAGGGGCGCCACATTCCCCCTTAGTTAAGAACAGTACTCCGGGACTGTGGGACAATAAACATAAGATATAACAGATAATATTGATAGAGTCTTAAAAAAAAAATATAAAGTTACAAAAACCACTCAAGTTTAAAAAATAGAGTCTTGTAAAAAGTCACTTCAAATAGCGTCCATTAATACAGCTCTGTCCTTGAGGGCTATTTATTTGTTAGGAAAGGCACTGCACTTAGCGTCCATTTTTCCAACAAAGTTTATGAATAAACTTAAGAATGTTCAAAAAGCAGTCTTTCCGGAGCTTTAATTTACCGCCTCCGGGCTGATAAATGAAGAAAAGAGTTCAAGAATATGCAAGTAGTTCATACAGAATAGTCTCTGTAGGTACTGAGCTTTTTAACGTTACATCTAATAACTACTAATTAACAACTAAACAAGTTCCTTTCAGATATTTCTGGTTGAAATATCTATTTACATTTGGTAGTCTGCATATCTTGCTGGTAATTGACCCTGAGTACTACGCTGTGATCTGCGTAACGCTTGTGTACTGGGTGTACTCAATGTGATGGTGTGAGTGGACGTATACCTAGTAAGTACTTCTGGTTCTGCTAGGGATAATTCCACATTTGTGGGGTTGGCAATTCCACCGTGTCCAGGACTATTATTACTAGGAATTTGTTCTTCCTGTCTTGGGACTTCTTGTGGTACAGGGTCTGGTGTTTGATAGAAAGCCATCATGGGAACTACTACTGCACCATTGTAGGTTGGCCAGGTTTTAGGAAAGTCTCCTAGATAGGTATGATATACTCCATCTTCTTCTTTTTCGTTAACAGGTTGAACCGGTACTGGTTGAATAACTTCTGGTTCAGGTTGAATGACTTCTTTTTCTTTCAATGTCTCTGGACATAGTTTTAGATTGTCTCTTGACACTAGTACTGATGTTAATCCACCATCTTTGCTTATAAGACACATTTTAGGATTGTTCACTCTCATTGGTAAAACTGTATATGGGACGGATTCCCACTGATTGTCCAGTTTATTAGTGCGACGGTTTCTCTTGAGCACTTGATCACCAGGTTTTAATGGGGTTGCTAGAGCATTCTGGTTGAAGTATTGCTCTTGTCTTTCTCTAGTTTTCTGGAGATTCCTTTCTACGCATTCTTGCACTTGGCGATACTGTTGTTGGCGTAGGGAGTCCCAGTTGGAATCCTGCACTTCTGCGTCAGGTTTTACAATACCCATTTCTAGATCTATTGGTAGCTTGCCAGGTCTTGCACGCATAAGGTAAGCTGGGGTACAGTTTGTGGAGCTTACCGGGACATTGTTATAGAGGTCTACCAAGTCAGGCAATTTCTCTGGCCATAGGTTTCTCTCTGTCTCTGGTAAAGTCTTTAAGAGATCGATTACAATATGGTTCATTTTTTCGCATAAGCCATTTGTTTGCGGATGATAGGCTGTTGTACGGATCTTCTTGCAGCCATACATATTGCAAAATTCTCTGAAGATCTCTGATTCAAATGCTGTGCCTTGGTCTGCGAGTACTTGTTCCGGATATCCATGGGGTCTGGAACGCCTTAGCTGCTGTCTTTGCAGTGAGATCTTTCACGGGCACTACTACCAGGAAGCGTGAGTAATGGTCCACGATGGTTAAAGCATAGACATAGCCGGACCGGCTTGGTGTCAATTTCACGTGGTCTATTGCTACGAGCTCAAGTGGTTGCTTGGTAACTATAGGCTGGAGTGGTGCTCTTTGGTTTTTTAGATCTTTTCTTCTGAGGTTGCATGGACCACAGTTTCTGCACCATTCTTCAATTGATCTTCTCATTCCAACCCAGTAGAATCTTTCTCTTAAAAGTACTTCTAGCTTTTTCCACCCGAAGTGACCAGCACCATTGTGATAAGCTTCTAGGACCATTTTTACATCTTGTTTAGGCACAATGATCTGCCATACTAGCTCATGCGTCTTTGGATTGGTATATCTTCTGCACAGCTTTCCTTGGTACAGGAACATTTTGCCTCTCTCTTTCCAGAGTTGATGTGTCTCTTTCGGTGCATTTTCATTGGGATACGCACTTTGCTCAGTCAGCAGTTCTTTCACCAACTTCACAGCTGGATTGCTGTCTTGAGTGTCAGCCCATCTGTGGTGTGCTAATGGGTTGAGATTCACCTGTTGATGTTTCTGGTAGGCACTGGATTGATACTGTCCTACCTTGGGACGATGGAAGGCGGGTAGTTCAATTTCTTCAAGTTCTACCGGTTCTTCTTCCACGTCTCTCAAGTGCGGCATCCGGGATAAGGCGTCTGCATTTCCATTCTTTCGGCCTGCTCTATACTTGATCACGAAGTTGTAATTAGACAGCCGGGCTATCCATCGCTGTTCCAGCGCACCTAGCTTGGCTGTATCCAGGTGGGTCAATGGGTTGTTATCAGTATAGACGGTGAATTCTGCAGCTGCCAAGTAGTGTTTGAAACGCTCAGTCACAGCCCAGACTACTGCCAGTAGTTCTAACTTGAAGGAGCTGTAATTTTCAGGATTTCTTTCAGTAGGCCGGAGCTTTCTACTTGCAAAGGCGATGACTTTCTCCTTGCCTCCTTGCTTCTGAGATAGTACTGCTCCCAGTCCCACATTACTGGCATCTGTGTAAAGGATGAAAGGTTGATGGTAATCGGGGTATGCCAGAACTTCTTCTCCGGTCAATGCCTTCTTCAACTTTTCAAAGGAATCTTCCCTCTCATCACTCCACTGGAAAGGAGGATTGCGATTTGAAGGCTTCTTCGACTGCCCTACCAGGATGTCTTGTAGAGGTGCTGCTAGCTTGGTGAACCCTTGGATGAATCTACGATAGTAGCCCACCAGTCCCAGGAATTGCCTCACCTGTTTCACGCTGGTAGGTCTTGGCCAATCCCTTATTGCGGTTACTTTCTCGGGATCCGGTGCTACTCCTTCTGAACTCACAACATGTCCCAGGTATTGTACCTTTGGCTTTAGAAGGTGACATTTTGATGGCTTGATCTTCATACCATACCGGGATAAGGCTTCGAACACTTCTGCCAGATCTTGTAGATGTTGTTCGTAAGTCTTTGAGTAGACTATTACATCATCTAGGTACAGAAGGACGGCTTCAAAGTTCTTGTGTCCGAGACAGCATTCCATCAATCGCTGAAAGGTACCGGGTGCGTTGCAGAGTCCGAACGGCATACAATTAAATTCACAGAGACCCATTGGTGTGGTAAATGCTGTCTTCTCTTTATCTTCCTCAGCCACAGGGACTTGCCAATACCCACTTGTTAAGTCTAAGGTGGAAAAATAATTAGCAGATCTTAAAGCAGCTAATGACTCTTCAATTCTAGGTAAGGGGTAGGCGTCTTTATGGGTAATGTGATTAATCTGCCGGTAGTCTACGCACATTCTCATGGTTCCGTCTTTCTTTTTAACTATTACCAGAGGGGCTGCCCAGGGGCTACAACTGTCTCTTATTACCCCGGCCTGTTTCATCTCCCTCAGCATGTCTTTAGCACATTGATAATGAGCGGGCGGTATGGGTCTATATCTCTCTTTTATTGGTGGGTGGTTACCGGTAGGAATTGTATGTTCTACCCCTTTAATCTGTCCGAAGTCTAATGGGTGTTTACTGACGACCCGTTCATATTCTTCTACTAGTCGGTACACCCCTTGTTTTTGGTGGGTAGGTGTTGAATCTGTACCTATATGCAGCTGCTGACACCAATCTTCTAATTCTCCACTTGAACCATTGTCGTCCGCCTGACATGACGGATTCAAGGGCCCAATGGCTATGATGGCATTGTTGTCAACAGTGTATAGCTTGGCCATTGTAGCGTACCTTGGTAAAGTGACCTCTTCCTCTCCACAATTCAAAAGACGTATGGGTACTCTTCCCCTGTGTACCTCGACTATTCCTCTAGCCGTTAATATTGTGGGTCTACTATCAGTGTACACAGGCTCTACCAAGGCTTGGTAATCTCGTCCTTTAATACCAATGGCTGCTCTACACCATACCAGCATTTCAGTTTTTGGAGGTATTACTATAGGAGTTGGGTCACTTACCCTCACACTGCCGATTTCTCCACCTGCAACCCCTACTTGTTGCTTCAGCACCAATGCCTTTATCTCTCTCCGGAGAATTCTCTGCTGGCAGGATTGGGCAGTTTCCGCAAATTGCTGTAAAATAGTAATTACCTCGGAAAAACAATTTTCTAAAACATTCATACCTACCAATACAAAAGGTTCCCGTCGGTTAACATCAACAATTATGATACCCTGATTTTTTAATTCTGCTCTACCAATCTTAATGGTCATCTCTCTAAATCCTACTTGCGGTACCAATTTTCCATTACTAGCATATATACTTAGCTCAACATTAGATGGTCTTTTATCAATGTCTGAATCTGCCCAGTACCTCTTATAAAGGATATGTGGTATAGATGAAATCTGGGAACCAGTGTCCAACAAGGCATTGAGGGGAATACCATCCAGCACGATAGGGATAATGGGACGTCCTCCGACGTACTTATCGTGCCAGGATGTTGGGCCTTGAAAGTTCACTCCTGCGAAGCGGCTTTATTCCCAGGGGATCCTTGTTTAAATCACAATTGCGGGCGATGTGGCCTGGCTTCCGGCAACGGCGGCAAATAGGCTGTCCATCCGGCTGGTAACGGTCGTTGGGTCGTCCTCTCCACGCTGGGTATCTCTGGGGTCTCATCCAGGGAATATCCTCTCTGCGGTTCGCCAACTCCATCTTGGGTGTAGTCTGTGATTCTCTCATTTCCTGCATGGTTTTAGCCATTGAGGTGACAATGTCTGTTAGAGAGTCAAGCTTTTGCTGGAAAGCATCATTAACACTGGCCTCCAGGGGCTTAACTGATGTCACTGGCACTCTCTGTTGTTGAGGGGTTTCTGTAATGGATTGCTCAGGATCCTGATCCCAAAGTGCCTCTGCCTGCTGGAGACGAATAGCGCTCTCCTTTAACTGGGCAAATGTCACCTCAGGGTCCTTGAAAGTCAGCATACTCGCATGCCCTCGATGAGAAGGGGTTAATAGTCCCTCAATGAATTGATCTTTTAGCAATTTATCAGCGCCAGTGTTAAACATTGGTTCAGCCAGTGTAAGCGCTTTAAGGGCCTCCTGTAAATTCAGGGCAAAGTCTCTCACACTCTCATTGGCCTTTTGTTTGCAATTGAAGAATTTGGTCTTTGCTTTGCTACCAGCAGTAGTTTCAAATACTGCCTTTAATCCAGCTAGAATATGCTCAGCAGTGTCTTTTAGATCAGCTGACCATGCTGTGACTTCTCGCTTGGCATTACCACTTAACTGTGCCATCAGCAAACCGACACGCTGAGCTTCTGCCATTGGAAACATGTTTAAATAGGCCAGCAGTTTTTCTTTAAAATCATCAAAAGTATTAGGCTTACCTTCATACACTGGAAGCCATGGAGCACCTGGGGTATATGGCATCAACATCGGCATAATAGGCGCTGCACCTTGCGCCGCTGTGCTGCCGAGCGCTCTGTTCTGTGATTCAGCTGCATATGTGTCGCCGGGTGTTTCGGCGTCTCCGTGCTGCGACATGTTGCGCCCCCTTAGTTAATCCGGACCCTTCCGGTCCTCTGCTTCCGTCGGGATGGCGTATAATCGTTCCGCTGTGCAGCAGGATTGGTTTTCCCCTTTTGCCGACGTCAGAGCTCTCAGCTTGGTACCGCCCACAAAGACACGCCCCTGCTGCTTCTGCTCGCCGTGAGCTCAGTAATGGCGGAATCTGAAATTTTTCAGTCAGATCAGAGCTCAGGGCTATGACACAGTTCAAATAGCAGTCTCGTGCTGTGGCAGTTATGAGGTAATTAGTGATGATGCAATTTTACCTCAGAGGCTGGCGGCCATTTTGTTTCAATGTTAGTCAATGGGGAAAAGTCTATTTCAATGGTTTCCAATGGGAAAATCACTTTTTGATAAAAAAGTCAATTTTTCTCGGATTTTCTCACAATTTTCGGCATTAATCACGGCACACAGTACCCGATTTAACCAGGCACGGTAAATCCTGTTCGTGACGCCAAAGAGAGATGTGCCGCCCAGCTTAGGGGACCGGGATACCCGGCGCAGGGTCCCTTTCCTTGGGGGAGTCACTGGTGGCTGGACCCAGGCCGTGGCCCCAGGCTGGCACACTCCTAAAAGGGGGTATTTACAGGGGATTTAGAAGTTTATATAATTTTATAAAGTTTGTAGATGTTATTGTCGTGACGCCACCCAGAATAATGTGGCTATATATGGCCACCGCTGCCTTGTACTGGCCAGGGGATGATGGTGAGAGGCAGCTGAGATGGTATAGCCCTTTTCCGGGTAGGGCTGTAGGGTCCCCTGGACAGGTGATGTTAAAGTTAATGATGGATGAAGATGGAAATATGGTGAGGAGATGTTAAGGACACAGACACTTACTTGATTCACAGCAAATTCTCTCAGCGGTGATGGTCCCAATCCTGGATAGATGGTAGCTGTTAAATCAGAGGCTGAGGCACAGATGAGGTTTAACTGGTTTACTTTCAACCAAACTATAATACAACAAGTCCCGTCTCCGGAGTCTGCAATAGGGGTTCAGTTGCTCAGGCCCCACCGGGTCCTTTACCTCCTGCTTGCGCTGTCTATGTGGCCCTGCTGCCGTGTGTGAACTCGCTGCCGGCCCAAATCTGTCCTCTCTGGGTCCCACTCAACAGGCAACTTGAGTCCTTTGTCTCTCTCTGCTTACCCCCTCCGGGAGTACTGCTGAACTCTTAGTATGTTGCTGTGTCTGGCCCTGTGAAGCTTGTTGTTACCTCACGTTTTTCCGGTTGCTGTATTGTATATAACTAATGCAGCCACGGATCCGGTATCCGTATCTGCGCTTTTTATCTAGGGTAGATAATGATGCTACCCGATTCTGAAAGTGTTTCTCTTATCAGTTTTCTCCTCCTCAGACCGATGGCTTGGCCCTGGAAATTGTCAGTCAGTCCTCAGGAACTCAATGCAGCTCCTGTCACTCTGAGCTCCTGGCTCCAACTGTCTGAAAATTTACCTCAAACCAGTGTTTTATCTCTAGGGAAGTCTCTGGTGTCTCTGGAGCTCCCCCTACTGGCCAAAGGTGGTAGTGCAGTGGCTTGGCTTTCTAAGTGAGTGCAACTATTATGATCTTATACTGTGGCTAATACCCGCAGGGGCGCCACATATACACTCCACAGCACCACTTCTCCTGTCCTGTATACTGGGTGTAATCCTCAGTATCTGTATTATTCTGTATATACACACTGCACAATACCACTCCTCCTGTCCTGTTGTCAGAGGCGGTATTGGACTTTGACTCTTAGCATTTAAATGTTGTTTAAAATGATTATCCCCAATATGGTGTCATCACTTCTCTTCTGTATTGGTGATGACTTTCCCTTCGCTGCGGATTTGATCGCTGGGGCCCCACAATCCTGAGAAACGTAGCTTTGAACAGTAACATGTGAATGGAGCTGCGGCTGATTATTCCCTCTGCTGCACCATTCACATGTGGCTCTTCAGATAATGACTTTAAGAAAGTGGTGAGGCCACGACAACGTAAAAGCAGATTTCACTGATCAGGGCTGATGGGTGATATAGAATGTGGGCTGGTGGGATCTTTTTTCCAGGGCTGTTTTTTGGTCCCAGTCCGGCCCTGATTGAAAGCATCACCCCGGAGCAGAGAATGATAAATCTGGAGTGGCGCTATCATTTCTCTTATTTTACAGTCATGGCACAAACTGTTCATTGTTGATTGCTTTATCTTTCCTGTGGTTTATTAAAACAGACATGTCTATGAGCAGCAACATTTTGGAGAAGTTCTTGTGTGTCACCCATCCCGAAAAGGGCCCTAGTGATATCACTAATGTGCCGACCAATAAGGATATTCGAGATCTGGAGAAACATTATTATTCCTTAAAAAATGTGCTACAAATGCAGAATATCGTATTTGAACCAGGTACATGGCGCTCAAAGAGGGTGCAAACAGCAGGTGGGGAAGGTAAAGACATGTGAACACAGTACAGAATTGAATATTTGAGATGGGAAGTAAAAGTACAGCATAGGACAACAATACACAACGCCATCAACTGGGAGAAATGAAAGATTTCTCATTAGGATGGTCATTGGGAGTGGGAGCAATACAAATGTATACAGGTATTTTTCATGTCAAAAAGTCAGATGGTTTAGAATTCTCTCTAATATTGAGAATAAGACCCCATTGCTGCAGGGACAATAGATGTTATGTAGCTCCTCTGGACCCTGATTCACCAAAAGCACTGATGTTAACGATGGAATTGATGGGGGGCGTAAGAAGTGTCTGGTTTATTAGGAGTCACATGCAGGGTACTGTATATGTGAAGAGGGATAACACACATACATGCAGGGTACTGTACATGTGAAGAGGGATATCACACATAATACACATATACACAGGGTACTGTACATGTGAAGAGGGATAACACAATACACATACACGTAGGATACTGTACATGTGAAGAGGGATATCACACATAATACACATACACACAGGGTACTGTACATGTGAATAGGGATAACACACATAATACACATACACGCAGGGTACTGTACATGTGAAGAGGAATAACACACATAATACACATACATGCTGGGTACTGTGCGTGCGAAGAGGGATAACGCACATAATATACAATTAGGGTTCTGTACATTTGAAGAGGGATAACACACATAATACACATACATGCAGGGCGCTGTACATGTGAAGAGGGATAACACACATAATACACATACATGCAGGGCGCTGTACATGTGAAGAGGGATAACACACATAATACACATACATGCAGGGCGCTGTACATGTGAAGAGGGATAACACACATAATATACATACACACAGGGTATTGTAAATGTGAAGAGGGATAACACACATAATATACATACGCGCAGGGTACTGTACATGTGAATAGGGATAACACACATAATACACATACACACAGGGTACTGTACATGTGAAGAGGGATATCACACACAATACACATACATGCAGGGTACTTTACATGTGAAGAGGGATAACACACAATACACATACATGCAGGGTGCTGTACATTTGAAGAGGGATAACATATACAATACACATACACGCAGGGTACTGTACATGTGAAGAGGAATAACAAACATAATACACATACATGCAGGGTACTGTACATGTGAAGAGGGATAACACACATAATACACATACATTCAGGGTACTGTACGTGTGAAGAGGGATAACGCACATAATATACAATCAGGGTTCAGTACATTTGAAGAGGGATAACACACATAATACACATACATGCAGGGTGCTGTACATGTGAAGAGGGATAACACACATAATACACATACATGCAGGGTACTGTACATGTGAAGAGGGATAACACACATAATACACATACACACAGGGTATTGTACATGTGAGGAGGGATAACACACATAATACACATACATGCAGGGCGCTGTACATTTGAAGAGGGATAACACCTACAATACACATACACGCAGGGTACTGTACATTTGAAGAGGGATAACATATACAATACACATACACGCAGGGTACTGTACATGTGAAGAGGAATAACACACATAATACACATACATTCAGGGTACTGTACTTGTGAAGAGGGATAACGCACATAATATACAATCAGGGTTCAGTACATTTGAAGAGGGATAACACACATAATACACATACATGCAGGGTGCTGTACATGTGAAGAGGGATAACACACATAATACACATACATGCAGGGTACTGTACATGTGAAGAGGGATAACACACATAATACACATACACACAGGGTATTGTACATGTGAGGAGGGATAACACACATAATACACACATGCAGGGCGCTGTACATTTGAAGAGGGATGACACCTACAATACACATACACGCAGGGTACTGTACATTTGAAGAGGGATAACACACATAATACACATACATGCAGGGCGCTGTACATGTGAAGAGGGATATCACACACAATACACATACATGCAGGGTTCTGTACATTTGAAGAGGGATAACACTCATAATACATATACATGCAGGGCGCTGTACATGTGAAGAGGGATAACATACATAATACACATATATGCAGGGCGCTGTACATGTGAAGAGGGATAACACACATACAAAATAACGTAGTAATGAGACAATCCAGCTTCAGGGTCTTCTTAAGGAAAATAGGTAATTATTAGAAACTAGTAAAAAGGCCCGATGCAATTGCATCGGGAGCGCGGTGAAATGAATTGTGTGTATACAGGCGGGTCAGTGGGTAGCAGAGTATACAGGGGGCTCTGTGGGTAGCAGAGTATACAGGCGGCTCTGTGGGTAGCAAAGTATACAGACGGCTCTTAGGGTAGCCGATTATACAGGCGGCTCTGTGGGTAGCAAAGTATACAGGCGGCTCTTTGGGTAGCAGAGTATAGAGGCGGCTCTGTGGGTAGCAGAGTATAGAGGCGGCTCTGTGGGTAGCAGAGTATAGAGGCGGCTCTGTAGGTAGCAGAGTATACAGGCGGCTCTGTGGGTAGCAGAGTATAGAGGCGGCTCTGTGGGTAACAGAGTATACAGGCGGCTCTGTGGGTAGCAGAGTATAGAGGCGGCTCTGTGGATAGCAGAGTATGATGTGGCGGGAGGCTGGAGGGGTGAGTAGAGCAGAGGCTGGTGGGGTGAGGAGAGCAGAGGCTGGAGGGGTGAGGAGAGGTGAGGCTGGAGGGGTGAGGAGAGGTGAGGATGGAGGGGTGAGGAGAAGTGGGGCTGGAGGGGTGAGGAGAGGTGGGGATGGAGGCGTGAGGAGAGGTCCGGCTGGAGGGGTGAGGAGAGGTCCGGCTGGAGGGGTGAGGAGAGGTCCGGCTGGAGGGGTGAGGGAGGTGGGGGTGGAGGGGTGAAGAGAGGTGAGGGTGGAGGGGTGAGGAGAGGTCCGGATGGAGGAGTGAGGAGAGGTCCGGCTAGAGGGGTGAGGAGAGGTCCGGCTGGAGGGGTGAGGAAGGTGGGGGTGGAGGGGTGAAGAGAGGTGAGGGTGGAGGGGTGAGGAGAGGTCCGGATTGGAGGAGTGAGGAGAGGTCCGGCTGGAGGGGTAAGGAGAGGTCCGGCTGGAGGGGTGAGGAGAGGTCCGGCTGGAGGGGGGAGGAGACGTCCAGCTGGAGGGGTGAGGAGAGGTCCGGCTGGAGGGGTGAGAGGTCCGGCTGGAGGGGTGAGGAGAGATCCAGCTGGAGGTGTGAGAAGAGGTCCGGCTGGAGGGGTGAGGAGAGGTCCGGCTGGAGGGGGGAGGAGAGGTCCGGCTGGAGGGGGGAGGAGAGATGCGGCTGGAGGGGGGAGGAGAGATGCGGCTGGAGCGGCAACATCACCGCTCGGCGGCAGGACGTGGCTGCGTGCTGGGGCTGATTGCAGCCCCAGTCACACGCCATTGTCCTCTGCGGCGGGGTGGGGCCTGCAGAGAGGGATCAGTCCCTCCCCTCAGGTCATACATGTGATGTGAGGGGAAGGAGCGGATTGGGCGCTCTGTGGTATACACAAGACGGCCATCCGATTGGTCCAGGATGCCGAGTCCTGGGCAATGGGATGGGCATCCTGTGTTTACAACACAGCGCCCAATCCGCTTGCAGGGGCGGCGGGCAATGGGAGTGAGCGGGGCTGTGAGGTTTAGCAGCCTGACATGCCCCACTCACTCTCATTGGCTGCCGCCGCCGCCCACAGGACGACGTCACTGGCTCCTGGCACCCGCCCATAGCCCCTACACCGCTACTCCACCAGCATGGCGACACCGAGGCCCCAGCGGTGAGAGAGCGGCGAGGGGCAGAAGCCACCGCCGGCATCCGGGCAGCGTCGACCTCGCGGAGGCCGCTCGTGATGACGCTATTGCTACACCGCTCGCGGCGGGGCCGACGGTTGCCAGGATGGCGGCGGTGTCAGCTAGTGCAGCTGCACATCCACACGCACACATCCACGCACGCTGACATCCACGCACACATCCACGCACGCACACATCCACGCACACACATCCACGCACACATCCACACACTCACATCCACGCACACATCCATGCACGTACATCCACGTACGCACACATCCACGCACGCTGACATCCACGCATGCACACATCCAGACACTCATATCCACATCCACGCATGCTGATATCCACGCATGCACACATCAATCCATGCACACATCCATCCACCCATGCATGCACACATGCACCCATCCATCCATCCATGCATGCACCCATCCATGTGTGGCGCCCCGGCAACCAGGAGGCCACATAGGGAACTGCAGCCAGGTAGGAAGGAAGACAGTTTACACAAACACCCTCACAGACATCCCACACACCACTAGGAGGCAGCATCCAACCCGGGACTCTAGGCGGGCAAGGGGTGGTGGATTTAGAGGACAGTGGGTGGGACAGCAAGTAGGTCAGGTGACAGACGGTAGAAATAGAGGAAGGAGAGGAGGAAGGGGTCAGTAGGCCGAAGTGAGCCAAGCAGCCAAAACACAGTAGGCCGGAGTGAGCCGAGCAGCCAAGACACGGAGTAAGCTGAACAGCACAGACCAGCAGTAGGCTGAGAAGCACAGACCGAGCTGAAAAGAGCGTAGTAGGCCGAGGTAGGCTGAGAAGCAAGACAGAGGCACACGTACTGGAGGAGTGGGGCTGATGGGATGCAGAATCCGAAGCGCCAGAGAAACCACGGAGAGAAAGCACATCCATAGCCAGCACCCCAGGAGTGTGAGGAAAGAGAGGACCAGCAACACTGGGTCCTAGGAATACAGCGGAAACGACCAACTACCGGCGGAGTAGCCTTCCATATTGAAACCAGAGTCACATGGGTCAGGAGGGAGCCTGATAGTGCCTTACGGGAGAGGGCTATTGGAGGCTAGGCTGGAAGCAGAGTGTCGGCTCTGAAGGGGACCGAAGATTTACCCGGTTTCCCCTGATTCACCGACAGGGAGCTCCAATTCTAAGTTGGAGTTCCCACCCAAAGGACAGGCAGCTCAGTGGCGACCACGAGGACCCACAAGGGTCAAAGCTACCGCTACACTGTCCGGAGACATACATGGAGACAGAGAATAAAGCCTGGAAAGGACAATAGAGAGAGTAAGGGGTCACAGAGTAACAACCTGGCTGCAGGGAGCTTAAGGGAACCCGGAGGGGAAAGGCTGTAACCCATGTAAGAACTGAACTGGAACTGTTGTACTGAGAGAACTGCACAGTAAAACCCGGTGAACCCTGCTTCTGACTCCCTTGTATGATTATCTGCAAACAGAACTCTATGATGCCATTGCCCCCTTGCCTGTGACTAACTTCTCCCAGCAGGACAGCAGAAAGGTCCCACCTGTCAGCCTGTCAGCTCTGAACACTGGCTGGAAGAAGGCTGCAGCAGCAGGAAAGTAAGTGAACTGCACCTATTACAACCCTCCATCATACACATTAACTATCACTGCCCGGGGGAACCCAGCTCTACCCGCAGAGAGCTATTCCATCTAAAGCTGTCTAACATCATCCATGGAGGTTCTGCAGCAGCGGTGGTCCCATCATTGACCACACACCGTGGGTGGAGTCATGACAAACTTTAATCCCTTGTAAATATCCCCTTTTACTTGTGTGGGCCCGGGACACGGTCCGGACCAGGACTTCCGTGACATCTGCAGCAGCGACCCGGTCCGGTACCGAGTACCCCGTCCCAGTGGGCACAACGCATGCATGCATGCACCCATCCATGCACCATCCATCAATCCACCCACCCATGCATGCACCCATCCATCCATGCATCCATCCATCTATCCATGCATGCACTATACCATGCACCATCCATTCACCCATCCATTCATTCATTCATACTTACACACCGATGAGGAGGAGCCTGGGAGAGGAGGAGGGGCCACACCAGCGCTGCAGAGGAGGCAGAAGGGCGGGTGCTCCGGCGCGGGCAACCCGCCGGGATAGCTGAGGGGGAGGCAAACAGGGCCCAGAGGTGAGGGGCTAGACAGGGGGGGGTAGATTAGCCAGAAAGGGAGGTGCTGTGGAAGCTGACCGGCGGGCGCATGAGCGCATGCAGCCCGCCAGCAGATAAGAATAGGATGAAGGGCGGGTGGATGGCTGCGACGGGGGGAGCCTGATGTGTCCTGTAGTGGGAGGGGGCTGAAGAGGGGGAGGGCACCCGCCGATCCGCCACTCCGCCGATCTGATTGGAGTGGTCCTGGGCACGGGGGGGTTAATCCACCCCCTGTGGGGTCAACTATAGATTGTCACAGAGCACCAGCAACTGTGACATCTGAGTGACCCGGCTCACAGGAGCTGCAGAGGAGTGTTCCTCCAATGGCACAGACGCTGTGCCATCGGTCAGGAATGCACTAGATTTCATGGCAAAAATGGTGTGCCATGTGTCGGGAAGGGGGCACACAATACCGTAGTTTTAGTGTACTGAGCATGTACTGAGCTGCTCAGTACACTAAAATTGGGTCCGAGGAGAGATCAGATGTTTCCTCGGACCCTGCTCCATAGGGCTCCATGTTAAAGTCATCGGATCGGATCGGATTTGGCATAATTGCCATCCGATTTGCTTCCGATGCTATTCTCTCCGATATTTTTCAGGAGCCAAAATCGCAGCAGTCTACGATTATTGCTCCTGCAAAAAAAGCGAAGCTCATTGGTCAGCACACAAAGACCAATGAGCTTCGCGCCTCACTTCTTATTCAGATACATGGAGGACTTTGAGTTTCAAATTTACCGCTGTGAGGCGCTGGAGGGCAGAGGAGAGCGGAGGCAGGGAAGAGCGGAGGCAGGGGAGAGCGGAGGGTGGAGGGCAGAGGAGAGCGGAGGGTGGAGGGCAGAGGAGAGCGGAGGGTGGAGGGCAGAGGAGAGTGGAGGCTGGAGGGCAGAGGAGAGCGGAGGCTGGAGGGCAGAGGAGAGCGGAGGCAGGGAAGAGCGGAGGCAGGGGAGAGCGGAGGCAGGGGAGAGCGGAGGAAGGGGAGAGCGGAGGCAGGGGAGAGCGGAGGCTGGAGGGCAGAGGAGAGCGGAGGCTGGAGAAGAGTGGAGGCAGGGGAGAGCAGAGGCAGAGGAGAGCGGAGGCTGGGGAGAGCGGAGGCAGGAGAGAGCGGAGGCTGGAGGGCAGAGGAGAGCGGAGGCTGGAGAAGAGCGGAGGCAGGGGAGAGCGGACGCAGGGGAGAGTGGAGGCAGGGGAGAGCGGAGGCAGGGGAGAGCGGAGGCAAGGGAGAGCGGAGGCAGGGGAGAGCGGAGGCTGGGGGGGGCACAGGAGAGGGGAGGCTGGGGGGCACAGGAGAGCGGAGGCTGGAGAAGAGCGGAGGCTGGAGAAGAGCGGAGGCAGAGGAGAGCGGAGGCAGGGGAGAGCGAAGGCAGGGGAGAGCGGAGGCAGGGGAGAGCAGAGGCAGGGGAGAGCGGAGGCAGGGGAGAGCGGAGGCAGGGGAGAACGGAGGCAGAGGAGAGTGGAGGCAGAGGAGAGCGGAGGCAGAGGAGAGCGGAGGCTGGAGGGCAGAGGAGAGCGGAGGCTGGAGGGAAGAGGAGAGTGGAGGCTGGAGGGCAGAGGAGAGCGGAGGCAGGGGAGAGCGGAGGCAGGGGAGAGCGGAGGCAGAGGAGAGCGGAGGCAGAGGAGAGCGGAGGCTGGAGGGCAGAGGAGAGCGGAGGCTGGAGAAGAGCGGAGGCAGAGGAGAGCGGAGGCAGGGGAGAGCGGAGGCAGGGGAGAGCGGAGGCAGAGGAGAGCGGAGGCAGAGGAGAGCGGAGGCAGAGGAGAGCGGAGGCTGGAGGGCAAAGGAGAGCGGAGGCAGGGGAGAGCGGAGGCAAGGAAGAGCGGAGGCAGGGAGAGCGGAGGCAGGGGAGAGTGGAGGCAGGGGAGAGCGGAGGCAGGGGAGAGTGGAGGGTGGAGAGCAGAGGAGAGCGGAGGGTGGAGGGCAGAGGAGAGCGGAGGGTAGAGGGCAGAGGAGAACGGAGGCTGGAGGGCAGAGGAGAGCGGAGGCTGGAGGGCAGAGGACAGCAGAGGCTGGAGGGCAGAGGAGAGCGGAGGCTGGAGGGCAGAGGAGAGCGGAGGCTGGAGAAGAGCGGAGGCAGAGGAGAGCGGAGGCAGGGGAGAGCGAGGCAGGGAGAGCAGCGGAGGCAGAGGGGGAGGCGGAGGCAGGGGAGAGCGGAGGCAGGAGGGAGAGCGGAGGCAGAGGAGAGCGGAGGCAGAGGAGAGCGGAGGCAGAGGAGAGGCGGAGGCTGGAGGGCGAGAGGAGGCGGAGGCTGGAGGGCAGAGGAGAGTGAGAGGCGGAGGGCAGAGGAGAGCGGAGGCAGGGGAGAGCGGAGGCAGGGGAGAGCGGAGGGTGGAGGGCAGAGGAGAGCGGAGGGTGGAGGGCAGAGGAGAGCGGAGGTGGAGGGCAGAGGAGAGTGGAGGCTGGAGGGCAGAGGAGAGCGGAGGCTGGAGGGCAGAGGAGAGCGGAGGCAGGGAAGAGCGGAGGCAGGGGAGAGCGGAGGGTGGAGGGCAGAGGAGAGCGGAGGGTGGAGGGCAGAGGAGAGCGGAGGGTGGAGGGCAGAGGAGAGTGGAGGCTGGAGGGCAGAGGAGAGCGGAGGCTGGAGGGCAGAGGAGAGCGGAGGCAGGGAAGAGCGGAGGCAGGGGAGAGCGGAGGCAGGGGAGAGCGGAGGCTGGAGGGCAGAGGAGAGCGGAGGCTGGAGAAGAGCGGAGGCAGGGGAGAGCAGAGGCAGAGGAGAGCGGAGGCTGGGGAGAGCGGAGGCAGGAGAGAGCGGAGGCTGGAGGGCAGAGGAGAGGAGCGGAGGCGGAGAGGAGCGGAGGCAGGGGAGAGCGGACGCAGGGGAGAGTGGAGGCAGGGAGAGCGGAGGCAGGGGAGAGGGAGGCAAGGGAGAGGGATGCAGGGGAAGAGCGGGAGGCTGGGGGGGCACAGGAGAGGGGAGGCTGGGGGGCACAGGAGAGGGGAGGCTGGGGGGCACAGGAGAGCGAGAGGCTGGAGAAGAGGCGGAGGCTGGAGAAGGGAGAGGAGGGAGGCAGGAGGAGAGCGGAGGCAGGGAGAGCGAAGGCAGGGGGAGCAGCAGGAGGCAGGCAGGGGAGAGCAGAGGCAGGGGAGAGCGGGAGGGCGAGGAGAGAGAGCGGAGGCAGAGGAGAGCGGAGGCAGAGGAGAGCTGGAGGCAGAGGAAGAGCGGAGGGCAGAGGAGAGCGGAGGCTGGAGGGCAAGGAGGAGGAGCAGGAGAGGGGGCTGGAGGGCAGAGGAGAGGGAGGCTGGAGGGCAGAGGAGAGCGGAGGCAGGGCAGGGGAGAGCGGAGGCAGGGGAGAGCGGAGGTGGAGGGCAGAGGAGAGCGGAGGGTGGAGGGCAGAGGAGAGCGGAGGGTGGAGGGCAGAGGAGAGGGAGGCTGGAGGGCAGAGGAGAGCGGAGGCTGGAGGGCAGAGGAGAGCGGAGGCAGGGAAGAGCGGAGGCAGGGGAGAGCGGAGGCAGGGGAGAGCGGAGGACAGGGGAGAGCGGAGGCAGGGGAGAGCGGAGGCTGGAGGCAGAGGAGAGCGGAGGCTGGAGAGAGCGGGGCAGGGGAGAGCAGAGGCAGAGGAGAGCGGAGGCTGGGGAGAGCGGAGGCAGGGAGAGAGCGGAGACTGGAGGGCAGAGGAGAGCGGGGAGGCAAGGGAGAGCGGATGCAGGGGAGAGCGGAGGCTGGGGGGAGGAAGGAGGAGGGGAGGCTGGGGGGACAGGAGAGAGGGGAGGTGGGGGCAAGGAGAGCGGAGGCTGGAGAAGAGCGGAGGCTGGAGAAGAGCGGAGGCAGAGGAGAGCGGAGGCAGGGGAGAGCAAAGGCAGGGGAGAGCGGAGGCAGGGGAGAGCGGAGGCAGGGGAGAGCGGAGGCAGGGGAGAGCGGAGGCAGGGGAGAACGGGAGGCAGAGGGAGGAGTGGAGGCAGAGGGAGAGCGGAGGCAGAGGAGAGCGGAGGCTGGAGGGCAGGGAGAGCGGAAGGCTGGAGGGCAGAGGAGAGTGGAGGCTGGAGGGCAGAGGAGAGGCGAAGGCAGGGGAGGAGAGCGGAGGCAGGGGAGAGCGGAGGGGGGAGGGGCAGAGGAGGGAGAGCGGGAGGGAGGGAGGGCAGGAGGAGAGCGGAAGGGAGGTGGAGGGCAGAGGAGAGTGGAAGGTGGAGGCAGAGGAGAGCGGGCAGAGGCGGCGAGGGCAGAGGAGAGCGGAGGAGGGAGAGGAGCGGAGGCAGGGGAGGGAGGAGCGGAGGCAGGGGAAGGAGCAGGAGAGGGAGCGGGGAGAGAGGGAGGCGGGAGCGGCAGGGAGGGAGAGCGGAGGCTGGAAGAGGAGGCAGGGAGCGAGAGCGGAGGCTGGAGGAGAGGGAGCGGGAGGCGAGGGAGGAGGCAGGAGGAGAGGAGAGCGGAGGGCTGGGGGAGAGCGGAGGCAGGGGAGGAGCGGGGAGACGGGGAGGCGGGGAGGAGAGCGGAGGGCTGGAGGCAAGGAAGGGAGTGGCAGGAGAGGAGGCGGAGGCAGGGGAGAGGGAGGCAGGGGAAGAGCGAGGAGGCAGGGGAGAGCGGAGGGCAGAGGGAGAGCGGAGGCTGGAGGGGAGGCAGAGGAGGAGGGGAGGCTGGGGGGCAAGGGAGAGGGGAGGCGGGGGGGAAGGAGGGGGAGGCGAGGGGGGCAAGGAGAGGAGGAGGCGGAGGGGGGCAAGGAGAGGAGAGGTGGAGGGGACAGGAGAGGGGAGGCTGGGGAGGGACAGGAGAGGGCGAGGCTGGGGGCAGAGGAGAGGGAGGCGAGCAGGGAGAGGGAGGCGAGCGGGAGAGCGGAGGCAGGGGAGAGCGGAGGCAGGGGGAAGCGGAGGCAGGGGAGAGCGGAGGCGGAGGGAGGGGAGAGCGGAGGCAGGGGAGAGCGGAGGCAGGGGAGAGCGGGGCAGAGGAGAGCGGGAGGCAGAGGAGAGCGGAGGCTGGAGGCAGAGGAGAGCGGAGGCTGGGGCCAGAGGAGGCGGGAGGCAGAGGGAGAGCGGAGGCTGGAGGGCAGAGGAGAGGGAGGTGGAGGGAGAGGGAGAGGGGAGGCTGGAGGGCAGAGGAGAGCGGGAGGCTAGGAGGCAGGGAGAGCGGAGGCGGCAGGGAGGCAGGAGGAGCGGAGGCAGGAGGGCAGGGAGAGCGGAGGCAGGGAGAGCAGGGAGGGCGAGGAGAGCGGAGGCAGGGGAGAGAGCGGAGGCTGGAGGGCAGAGGAGAGGGAGGCTGGAGGGCAGAGGAGAGCGGAGGCTGGAGGGCAGAGGAGAGCGGAGGTGGAGGGCAGAGGAGAGCGGAGGCGAGGAGGGAGAGCGGAGGCAGGGGAGGAGGCAGGAGAGCGGAGGCAGGGAGAGAGCGGAGGGGGCGAGGAGAGGAGGGAGGGGAGGTGGGAGGGAGGGAGGCTGGAGGGAGGGAGAGGAGTGGGGCAAGGAGAGGGAGTGGGCAGAGGAGAGGAGGCTGGGGGGAGGAGGGATGGGGGCAGAGAGGGAGGCGGAGAGGAGGAGGGGAGGCGGAGGAGGAGAGCGGAGCAGGAGAGCGGCAGGAGGCGGAGCGGGGGAGGAGGCGGGGAGGAGGCGGGGCACAGGAGAGGGAGGCTGGGGCAGGAGAGGAGGCTGGGAGAGGAGAGGGGGAGAGGGGGGGCAGGGGAGGGGGAGGGAGGAGAGGAGAGGAGGGGGGGAGAGCGGGGCTGGAGGGCAGGGGAGAGCGGAGGCGAGGGGAGAGCGGAGGCAGGGGAGAGCGGAGGCAGGGGAGAGCGGAGGCAGGAGAAGAGCGGAGGCAGGGGAGAGCGGAGGCTGGAGGCAGGGGAGAGCGGAGGCAGGGGAGAGCGGAGGCAGGGGAGAGCGGAGGCAGAAAGGAAGCGGAGGCAGAGGAGAGCGGAGGCTGAGGCCAGAGGAGAGCGGAGGCTGGAGGCCAGAGGAGAGCGGAGGCAGAGGAGAGCGGAGGCTGGAGGGCAGAGGAGAGGGAGGCTGGAGGGCAGAGGAGAGCGGAGGCTGGAGGGCAGAGGAGAGCGGAGGCTAGGCAGGAAAAGCGGAGGCTGGGAAGAGCAGAGGCAGGGAGAGCGGAGGCAGGGGAGAGGGAGGCAGGAGGGCAGGGGAGAGCGGAGGCAGGGGAGAGCAGAGGCAGGGGAGAGCGGAGGCAGGGAGAGCGGAGGCTGGAGGGCAGAGGAGAGCGGAGGCTGGAGGGCAGAGGGGGAGAGCGGAGGCTGGAGGGCAGAGGAGAGCGGAGGCTGGGGGCAGAGGAGAGCGGAGGCTAGAGGGCAAGGAGAGGGAGGCAGGGGAGAGCGGAGCAGGGGAGAGGGGAGGGTGGAGGGCTGAGGAGAGCGGAGGGTGGGGGCAGAGGAGAGCGGAGGCTGGAGGGCAGAGGAGAGAGAGGCTGGAGGGTCAGAGGAGAGCGGAGGCTGGAGGGCAGAGGAGAGGGGAGGCTAGAGGGCAGAGGAGAGCGGAGGCTGGAGGGCAGAGGAGAGCGGAGGCTGGGGAGAGCGGAGGCAGGGGAGAGCGGAGACTGGAGGGCAGAGGAGAGCGGAGGCTGGAGAAGAGCGGAGGCAGGGGAGAGCGGAGGCAGGGGAGAGTGGAGGCAGGGGAGAGCGGAGGCAGGGGAGAGCGGAGGCAAGGGAGAGCGGAGGCTGGGGGGGGCACAGGAGAGGGGAGGGTGCCAGGGGGAGGCGGCACAGGAGAGGGGAGGCTGGGGGCACAGGAGAGGGGAGGCTGGGGGGCACAGGAGAGGGGAGGCTGGGGGGTACAGGAGAGGGAAGGATGGGGGGGCACAGGAGAGGGGAGGCTGGGGGGGCAGAGGAGAGGGGAGGCAGGGGAGAGGGGAGGCAGGGGAGAGCGGAGGCAGGGGAGAGCGGAGGCAGGGGAGAGCGGAGGCAGGGGAGAGCGGAGGCTGGAGGGCAGGGGAGAGCAGAGGCAGGGGAGAGCGGAGGCAGGGGAGAGCGGAGGCAGAGGAGAGCGGAGGCAGAGGAGAGCGGAGGCTGGAGGCCAGAGGAGAGCGGAGGCAGAGGAGAGCGGAGGCTGGAGGGCAGAGGAGAGTGGAGGCTGGAGGGCAGAGGAGAGCGGAGGCTGGAGGGCAGAGGAGAGCGGAGGCTGGAGGGCAGGGGAGAGCGGAGGCTGGAGGGCAGGGGAGAGCGGAGGCAGGAGGGCAGGGGAGAGCGGAGGCAGGGGAGAGCAGAGGCAGGGGAGAGCGGAGGCAGGGGAGAGCGGAGGCTGGAGGGCAGAGGAGAGCGGAGGCTGGAGGGCAGAGGAGAGCGGAGGCTGGAGGGCAGAGGAGAGCGGAGGCTAGAGGGTAGAGGAGAGAGGAGGCAGGGGAGAGCGGAGTCAGGGGAGAGCGGAGGGTGGAGGGCAGAGGAGAGCGGAGGGTGGAGGGCTGAGGAGAGCGGAGGGTGGAGGGCAGAGGAGAGCGGAGGCTGGAGGGCAGAGGAGAGCAGAGGCTGGAGGGCAGAGGAGAGCGGAGGCTGGAGGGCAGAGGAGAGCGGAGGCTAGAGGGCAGAGGAGAGCGGAGGCTGGAGGGCAGAGGAGAGCGGAGGCAGGGGAGAGCGGAGGCAGGGGAGAGCGGAGGCAGGGGAGAGCGGAGGCAGGGGAGAGCAGAGACAGGGGAGAGCGGAGGCAGGAGAAGAGCGGAGGCAGAGGAAAGCGGAGGCTGGAGAAGAGCGGAGGCAGGGGAGAGCGGAGGCAGGGGAGAGCGGAGGCAGGAGAAGAGCGGAGGCAGAGGAGAGCGGAGGCTGGAGAAGAGCGGAGGCAGGGGAGAGCGGAGGCAGAGGAGAGCGGAGGCTGGGGAGAGCGGAGGCAGGGGAGAGCGGAGGCAGGGGAGAGCGGAGGCTGGAGGGCAGAGAAGAGCGGAGGCTGGAGAAGAGCGGAGGCAGGGGAGAGCGGAGGCAGGGGAGAGCGGAGGCAGAGGAGAGTGGAGGCTGGAGGGCAGAGGAGAGCGGAGGCAGGGAGAGCGGAGGCTGGAGGACAGCGGAGGCTAGAGGGCAGAGGAGAGCGGAGGCTGGAGGCCAGAGGAGAGCGGAGGCTGGGGGGCAGAGGAGAGCGGAGGCTGGGGGGCAGAGGAGAGCGGAGGCTGGGGGGCACAGGAGAGGGGAGGATGGGGGGGCACAGGAGAGGGGAGGCTGGGGGGGCACAGGAGAGGGGAGGCTGGGGGGCAGAGGAGAGCGGAAGCAGGGGAGAGCGGAGGCAGGGGAGAGCGGAGGCAGGGGAGAGCAGAGGCTGGAGGGCAGAGGAGAGCGGAGGCTGGAGGGCAGAGGAGAGTAAAGGCTGGAGAAGAGCGGAGGCAGAGGAGAGCTGAGGCTGGAGAAGAGCGGAGGCAGAGGAGAGCGGAGGCAGGGGAGAGCGGAGGCAGGGGAGAGCGGAGGCAGGGGAGAGCGGAGGCTGGAGGGCAGAGGAGAGCGGAGGCTGGAGGGCAGAGGAGAGCGGAGGCTGGAGGGCAGAGGAGAGCGGAGGCAGGGGAGAGCGGAGGCAGGGGAGAGCAGAGGCAGGGGAGAGCGGAGGCAGAAGAAGAGCGGAGGCAGAGGAGAGCGGAGGCTGGAGAAGAGCGGAGGCAGGGGAGAGCGGAGGCAGAGGAGAGCGGAGGCTGGGGAGAGCGGAGGCAGGGGAGAGCGGAGGCAGGGGAGAGCGGAGGCTGGAGGGCAGAGAAGAGCGGAGGCTGGAGAAGAGCGGAGGCTGGAGAAGAGCGGAGGCAGGGGAGAGTGGAGGCAGGGGAGAGCGGAGGCAGAGGAGAGCGGAGGCTGGAGGGCAGAGGAGAGCGGAGGCAGGGGAGAGCTGAGGCAGGGGAGAGCGGAGGCAGAGGAGAGCGGAGGCTGGAGGGCAGAGGAGAGCGGAGGCTGGAGGGCAGAGGAGAGCGGAGGCTGGAGAAGAGCGGAGGCAGAGGAGAGCTGAGGCTGGAGAAGAGCGGAGGCAGAGGAGAGGGAGGCAGGGGAGAGCGGAGGCAGGGGAGAGCGGAGGCAGGGGAGAGCGGAGGCTGGAGGGCAGAGGAGAGCGGAGGCTGGAGGGCAGAGGAGAGCGGAGGCTGGAGGGCAGAGGAGAGCGGAGGCTGGAGGGCAGAGGAGAGCGGAAGCAGGGGAGAGCGGAGGCAGGGGAGAGCAGAGGCAGGGGAGAGCGGAGGCAGGGGAGAGCGGAGACAGGGGAGAGCGGAGGCTGGAGGGCAGAGGAGAGCGGAGGGTGGAGGGCAGAGGAGAGCGGAGGGTGGAGGGCAGAGGAGAGCGGAGGCTGGAGGGCAGAGGAGAGCAGAGGCTGGAGGGCAGAGGAGAGCGGAGGCTGGAGGGCAGAGGAGAGCGGAGGCTGGAGGGCAGAGGAGAGCGGAGGCAGGGGAGAGCAGAGGCAGGGGAGAGCGGAGGCAGGGGAGAGCGGAGGCAGGGGAGAGCGGAGGCAGGGGAGAGCGGAGACAGGGGAGAGCGGAGGCAGGAGAGCGGAGGCTGGAGAAGAGCGGAGGCAGAGGAGAGCGGAGGCTGGAGAAGAGCGGAGGCAGGGGAGAGCGGAGGCAGAGGAGAGCGGAGGCTGGGGAGAGCGGAGGCTGGGGAGAGCGGAGGCAGGGGAGAGCGTAGGCAGGGGAGAGCGGAGGCTGGAGAAGAGCGGAGGCAGAGGACAGCGGAGGCTGGAGGCCAGAGGAGAACGGAGGCTGGAGGCCAGAGGAAAGCGGAGGCTGGGGGGCAGAGGAGAGCGGAGGCTGGAGAAGAGCGGAGGCTGGAGAAGAGCGGAGGCTGGAGGAGAGCGGAGGCTGAAGAAGAGCGGAGGCAGAGGAGAGGGGAGGCTGGGGAGCACAGAAGAGGGGAGGCTGGGGGGCACAGGAGAGGGGAGGCTGGGGGGCACAGGAAAGGGGAGGCTGGGGGGCACAGGAAAGGGGAGGCTGGGGGGCACAGGAGAGGGGAGGCTGGGGGGCAGAACACTCACCGGGCTGTCGGCGGGGCTGTGTGCGGGGCCGGTGGCGGAATGGTGGTCCCTGATGGAGGAGGAGAGTGGGCGGTGCCGGCGGAGGCCGCACACCGGAGTGTGGGCCGGGGCGGGCCGGTTGCCGGATGTTGGTGGGAGGGTGCATGTAGCCACCCTGCCGCCTGAGCCGATCAGAGGCCGGTCTCAGCCCCGCCGCCCCTGCAGCGTCTGCTCGACCCCGCCGCCCTGCAGCCTACAGTGCCACAGCGCGCGCACCCTCTTACCGCTGACAGCGTCCGTCTCTCCTGAGGACGGCCGCTGATGTTGGTGGCACCGCCCCCTTCTCTCATGCCGCTCCCCCTGGCTGCCGGCGCTCTGGACTCAGGGCTCACACTGTCCAATGGACGGTGCGGCTCTGGGTGGGAGCACACGGCTCTGTGTGGGGGGGTGGTGACGGGATTAGTGGCGAGTGGTGGCGCTTTAGCGCCCACTGCGAGCCGCTATGCAGGTTTGACAGCGGCTCGCGGTGAGCGCTAGAGCTCACCGCTCGTGAATCTGGAACTTCCGGTTCCGGTCTGTGACACAGGGCACAGACCATCACGGAAGTTGGCCAGATTCCACAGGAAGTGGCCTTCGGGTTTTATATATATGATAATTGTTGTTATTTCTATTGCACAGTGTATAGTTGTAATGACACTGCGAAATTAACCCATTATATACCAGTTCAGCATTAACTGCATATTTGGTAGTGTTTATAACTACTGCCACTGCTACATTAACACCTTGAACACCATTTTGGATATAATTTACAGCGCTGAGTCTGTTGTGGGAGTGCCTGTGGGACATTAACTCCTTCAATAACATTTTTGATATCATTATAAGTTCCTACTCTGTTATAGTCCTGTTAGTCGGACATTAACTCTTTCTACACCTCCACTATATTGCTACCCTCACAGTTTTGCCTACATCGCCTACTTAGTCATATATCTGGTGTTTAAGTCTATTATTTAAAACTCTTAAAAAAATTATATACAGATTCTAGACTCCCGATTCTTTAGATCGGCTCACAGCTAGTATATATATATATATTATATATATATATATATATATATATACACATAACTATACATACACACACATCCGAATGTACACACATTTACAGTACATACACACACACATTATTATACATAGAGAAGGAGGGAGACACAGGGTGTTATCAGTGCTGTTCTGCTGCCCAGGTCACAGTTATCTATCTAGTACAGGGCTCTGTGGTCAGTCGCACTGTCTGTGGGATTGATGGGATTTATTGCAAATGCTTGAGATTCCACAGATCGGGCAGTGAAAGTTCAGTCAGTTGCTATAAATCCTCTGTGCCCCAGACGAAGACTGCAGCCACAAGACACAATCCTGACATCAAACTGTGCAGAAACCTTCTACCCAGGAGGCAAAATATCCCCTCTTACTGCCCAGGATGAAGAAGCTCAGCCCGCGCAGGAGATGAAGGAAGGAGAGGCATGGGAGGGAGCCCTGCACCAGCCGACAGTGTAGGAAGCTCACGGCCCCGTGCTCCCGGTCAGCAGGTTGTACAGCAGGGTCAGGGAGCAGGGAGGCATCCTGCAGCTGGAGCCACTGAGGAGTGGAGGAGCTGTCATACTCCTCCTCAAAGAAGCGGCTGCAGAAACAAATCCGGAAGGAAGCTCCCCGCCACCGGAAACACCTCTGCGGCTGCTGTACAGCTCCCTGGCTGTGCCCGGCCGGCACCCGCATAAAGACTTAAAGGGGCCGCAGGCGACCTTTAAAAGGTAAAGTGCGGCCGCAACGGCCAATTTCCCTTCAGCCCACCGGAAAACTCCAGATATGCCCTATGGCCAGTCCGGGCCTGACAAGGACCACTCCTCCTTATTGACAGAAACTAAACAGCACAAATATTGCTCCAAATTTTGATTCATGAGCTCTGTTTGTCCATTAGACAGCAGATGGAGTGTCAACAAGTGTGACAGTTTAACCCCTAAGTGAGAGCAATGTGCTCTCCAAAATTTGGCAATAAACTGAGTTCCTCTGTCAGACATAATATCAGTTGGGTCACCACAGAGTATGATGATTTCACATATAAGCACTTATCTAACGTTTTAGCATTGGGGAAAATGGTAAGGCAATAAAATGTGTCATTTTAGAAAACCTATCAACCACCATAAAAATGACCGTACTACCAACAGAGGGAGGAAGATCCGTAATTAAGTCCATTGATATGTCCATCCAAGGCTTGCTAGAGACACTCAATGGCTACAGACAACCAGAAGGACAAGAGTGCAATGCTTTGGAGCATGCACAGGTGACACATGCAGACACATATGACACCATATCCGTCCGTAGTTTAACCGCAACCGTCGCCCCGTGTGACGGTACCATTAAGGTGGAGATTAAGAAGAACAAATAACCTGTCAGCTGACATCCCAGAAGGTGCTTCACCCTGGGCCTGTGCAATCCCAGCCTGAACCTCAGTACAGACAGCTGACGTCACCACCCTTTTCTGCAGGATGGGCACAGGTCCTTTACCAGGTTGCTCTCCCCCCAGAAAATTCCTGAATAATGCATCCATCTTAATCTTTTTAGACCCTGGATGATTAGTTATGAAAAAGTTGAACCTAATAAAAAACAAAGACCGGCAATCGTAGTAAGGCACTTAGCTGGCTCGAGTTAAAAGAGATTTTTATGATCAGTAATAACAGTCACAGGACGAAGAGCTCCCTCCAAAAATTGTTGCCTCCCCTCAAACGCTAATTTTATAGTGAGTAGTTCCTTATTACTTATATCCTAATTACGTTCATCTGGAGACAATGTCTTGGAAAAGAAAACACATGGATGCAGCTTTCCCAGAAATGGACCTTGAGACAAAACAGCTCCTACCCCTACCTCTAATGCATCCACTTCCACCGTGAAGGATAAAAATACATCATCGACGTGATTACTGCCGCTGGATTAACCCTGCATACACCTGATTAAGCTGCTAGCACTTGGATAGTGCCCAGTGTTTATCTATTGTAAACTATAAAAATACATGAGGCTGTATTAATACGGATGCAGATGACAAGCACTTTTTAAGACAGTCAAACATCTATAAAGCATCCTTAGTCCAGTTAGAAAAGTGTGTACCTATTTTCATCATGTCAGAGGTCTTGCAATGGCAGATACATTTTTAATAAACTTTCTGTAGTAATTTGCAAACCCTAAGAAATGCTGCAGTGCCTTTGGGTTCTCAGTACAGTCCCATAGAAATATAGTCTGTAGCTTAGAGGAATCCACCCTAAAACCGGAGGCGGAGATAATGTAGCCAATAATGGAAGTTCCTGAATGGCGAATGCACAATTTTCTAGTTTCTTAAACAACTTGTTCTCTCTAAGAACCTGCTAAATCTGTTTATTATGATTTAAATGTGGCTCAAAATCCTGGGAATTAATGAGAATGTCATCCAAATAAATGATAACAAATTTCCCAAAGGTGAGGAAAACATCATCAATAAAGTGCTGAAAAATCAGGAGCATTGGTAAGACGAATGGCATCACGATTTTCTAGGACCTTGGCGAGTTGAATGCAGTCTTCCACTCATCCCCTGATGGTCACATTGTAGCCTGCCTGA
>JARQOC010000005.1:206918283-206967885 GCA_033576535.1 Allobates femoralis
TCATGATCATCATAGATGAGACTGAGGGCAGAAAAAAATCACCAACAGACCCAAAAACAAAAGATTCAGAATGTAAGGATAAAGCCCAAGCTTGTGGGTGACCACTAAGTAATGTAACTACAATACCCAAATGCTGAATCTCACTCCCAGATGAGTGTGGACGCAGGCAGAAATACAGTTTGCAAGCATCCTGGAAAAAGACAAACTTACTGCGATCCCCTGCAAACAGCTCTGAAAGAAGTAGTTTTGGTCACGTGCACTGGCTAGTGCTCTGGATTGCGCCAAAGAAGCTGGCTGATCCTGTAGCTGAACTGCCCCTTTAAAAGATACAAGTTCTTAAACTAAGAGTTGTCATCTATATACATAATCACCAGTTTTGCGCCTCCAGTCACTGTGCTGCTATCACGAGCGATGGCGCGCATGCGCCATCGCGAGCCGCCGCAAGCCTCTCACTTGCGGCATCGTTGCAACCGCAACGCAGGCTGCATCGCCATCGCACAGCACGAGCGACGCCGCGCATGCGCCATCGCGATATGCATTTTACCTCACGCCACTCGCCTCACCACAGCCACCCAGCCTCTACCCGCCTACGGACCGCCCCGCTGGTGACGTTCTTCTCTGCAGCATGTGCCCGCCTACACACCGCCCCTCCGGTGACGTGTATGTATATTACGTTCCCATCTCCACCCTCTCGCCGCCTACACTCCGCCCCTATGCAAACGTCTAGATTTTCTCCTTATTTCAGCTGCCTCACAACAACTACGGCCCGCCCCAACTACCTCACTTTCCCACCCACAGTCTCAGAAAGACGCCCAGCTGTCTCCAGATGTCTCCAGCTAACTAATTCTCCTAGGGGACTGCAGTAACTCAGTCACCTGTTCATTGTTTTTAATTACATCCATGGGCATATAAACCCACTCACATCTCACAATTTCACTAGGGCATAGTGTCAGGATCTGGCAGTGGAGGCTCCTTGAAGTGGATGTCAGGCTTACTCCTTAGTGGCCACTATTGAAACTAAGATCTCCAATTTTTCATATTTAGCACAGGGCAGTTCCTGCAATACACACATGCATTATATCCATTGATCCTCTTGTTTCTAGTGCCACTCATTCATTTACATTATTCATGAAACAGTAGTGTCACGACAGATAACCATTTCTGTTAGTTCACCAGTCTAACACTCTCTAAGTTGCGCACTGAAACTGTCACAAACTCTCTACGTTGACGTGGCCTCTGTTATTAACTGTCTCTGCCTCATAAGTGAGTGCTGTCAGCTTATTTCACCAGTCTAGGGGTACTTTCACATCAGCGGTTTTTGCCGATCGTGGCAGATGCAGTGAAAAAAAACGCATCTGCAGCGATTAATGCATAACCGCTGCACTTGCGGCACAGTTGCGGCAAGCCCCATACAATGTCTATGGGGGCTTGCGGCAGGTGCAGCAAGTGGGGTATCGGCACTAGCGGCAGGTGCAGCCACAAAACAAAAAAGGGCTGACCGCGGTTTTTTTCGCGGCCACACCTGCCGCAAGTGCCGAAACCGCACTTGCCGCACCTGCCGCACACTTACCGCAAGCCCCATAGACATTGCATGGGGCTTGCCGAAGCTGTGCCGCAAGTGCAGCGGTTATGCGTTAATCGCGGCAGATGTGGTTTTTTCACCGCATCTGCTGCGATCGGCAAAAACCGCTGATATGAAAGTACCCTAACATTCTCTACGTTGTGCACAGAAACAGTCACAAACTGTCTAAGTTGACTTGTCCTCTGCCATTAACTGTCTCTGCCTCATAAGTGACTGCTGCCAGCTAATTTCACCAGTCTAAGGCCCTTTCACATCAGCGTTTTTTTTAAATTGCGGTAGATGAGGTGAAAAAAACGCATCTGCCGCGATTACCGCATAACCGCGACACTTGCGGCACAGTTGTGGCAAACCCCATGCAATGTCTATGGGGCTTGCGGCAAGTGTGTGGCAGGTGCGGCAAGTGAAGTTTCGGCACTTGCGGCAGGTGCGTCCGCAAAAAAAAACGCGGTCAGCCGCGTTTTTCTTGCGGCCGCACCTGCCGCAAATGCCGATACCGCACTTGCCGCACCTGCTGCAAGCCCGCATATACATTGTATGGGGCTTGCCGTAACTGTGCCGCAACTGTGCCGCAAGTGCAGCCGGTATGCGGTAATCGTGGCAGATGCGTCTTTTTCACCGCATCTGCCGCGATTTAAAAAAAACGCTAGTGTGAAAGTACCCTTACACTCTCTAAGTTGCGCACAGAAACTGTCACTAACTGTCTACGTTCACGTGGCCTCTGCCATTAACTGTCTCTGCCTCATAATTGACTGCTGCCAGCTTAGTTCAGCAGTCTAACACTCTCTAAGTTGCGCACAGAAACTGTCACACACTCCCTATGCAATTGCATCGGCCCTTTTTACTAGTTACTCATAAAATTTAGTTAGCATTACATTTAGAGTGCTTAGATAACATTGTAAAAATGTGACAGAAATAATTTTTTTTCCTTTGCTAAAATGAAAACAATTATAAATAAAATGTTATACTACATGTAAATAGATGGAAAGTGCCAAATGATGTTCAAATGTAAATGCAATCTGGCCAATGCTATGTTTTTCAGGTTTTTTAGGCTAGAGTTAGCTGCATCATTCACGGGTTAAATTAATGTAGTAATCTGTGGATCTAGAAAAAAAAGCATTTAAATGGTCTTCGTGACTATTTCTTACCCTTACTTATAAATGTCTACATTAGAAACCATTTTGATTAGTAAGAAATGAGATATGTGGCATAGAACTTTTCATTTCTTGATGTATTCTATATGTTATGACTTCCAACTGAGGTTTGATGCATTGATCAAACAACCAACAATTGAAATTGTGGTTCATGGAGCACAGGAGTATTCTAAGGAATCATTTAGAGATGTAGAATCCATTTCTCACCCGTGGCTACATGTTCTATGCCAAAAAATATACAGTTTGCAAGTTACAATATATTTCCAAGCAATTGAGCATATTCTCATTCACGGAACAAGAGCTGTGCTTTTCAGAAGAGAGAAATACCAGGTTACAAAACATAATAATCCTCATGGTTGCAGAGAGCATGAAGAGCGATTTTCCAGCTGTCCTAATCTACTACAAACCCACATGGTAATACTAAAATAGTGCAAGAGGCAGTCTGGGGTGGATTTTGTATTCGTGGGAGCAGATTGATTTCTTTATAGGATTCTAACTCTTTAATTATACCACTTATGTTCCTTATTTCTTTTATCCTTTGTTATAGGAATTGAAGTTTATTCCTTTGGAAAGAAATGTTAGAAATGATACACAGTACTCTAAAACCATGCTAAACCAAGTAAATGATAAATTTCCACCTGACTTATTTCTCAAAAAGTAGAAGTATGGCACAGACTGTAAGATAATTCCACAGAGATACTGATCATAACAATGGGTGGTTGGATGAAATCAGTACTATTAAAATTCATAGTATTGATATAAATGATTGTAACTTTTTCTAGTTGGTTTAAGGCTCCGTTACACGGGACGACATTGTAACGATGTTGGCTGCGATCTCGTGGACGCGCGGTCGTTTTTGAGATCCATTCAACATCGCTGGTGAGATGTCACACCTCTAGATATCGTGGTCAACTCACCAACGATGTTGTGAGCAGGGATCATTCGCACAACCCCGCAAAAGATCCCTGCTCATTGCTGTGAATGGGCGAAGTCGTCCGTGACATCGTTATCGCGGTGTCACACAGAACGATGCAGCAGGTTGCTGGAGTTGAAGTTGTCAGGTTTTTGAGCATGTTCATAAACCTGTCAACTTCAACTTGACTAATTATTGTAGTTGAATCGTTCGGTTACACGTAACGATGCACTAACGATGTTGTTTCAACATCGTTGAACACGTTACTTTTGATCGATGTTGAGCCGTGTAGCGGGACCTTTACAAATCACTCAATTTTTGAAGCTGCTGTTTAGCAATTATATTTTTTATTAAACGGAACCTGTCAGATCGTTTATGCCTCCCAAGCAATCACTAGTCTTAGCGATTAGTGTAATGTTAAAGTTGAAAAAAGCATGTATAAAATTACATTTTGCTTATGCAAATTAGGTCACAGACTAGTCTGCTTGCTGGGCATAAAGGATCTGACAGGTTCCCTTTAATGCAATGTCCACTTCTCTGCATAAAGGACCTGTGTGATGTCACGACCATGTGACCATAATAGGCAGAGCTAAGCAAGCAAAATCATTAAGTTCCATGTAGACTTAGCTCTGCCTATTATCGTCACATGGTCGTGACATCACACAGGTCCTGTCAGCATTTTCTGAAATTTGTCTGAACTGTTAACTATTTACCTGTTGTATGACTGCTTGATTGTTGTTGTCAGCTAGCTAATGAAGATATGTAAGTTGTGGAAATGCTTTTGTTTGATGAATAGAACAATTTTGCTTTTGAAAAATAAAAAGGTTATTAATGAACACTACATGATCTAAAAAACATTATGGGTGGTTTAATAACAAAAAAAGGACATGACAGGTTCAGTATTTAGTCAGGATTCAATCAATAAAAAAATCTGTCAACTAAAAAATTGCTTCTACAAGTTAACTGGTTGATGAATTGAGACGGTTTTCCTTGCTATGTCAAGTGATTCCATTGATGCAATTAAGAAAATATTAAATTAATTTGTATGTATAAACTTACTTGTGTTTACAAATCACTACATGGATCAACTATGTGAAACCTTTTGTTTATAAGCTCATCTATTTTAACAGCATATAGATATAGTTTTGAAATTTACTGAAAATGTAAATGAAGCAGTTTTCCATAGTAGCTAGTGATGGGCGAATCCTAAATTACTCGGAATCGCTTGACTCTAGCGAGTCCGAGCACAGGACTCGCTACTCGTTGCGAGTCTAGCGAGTCCAATGTTAATGAATGGGGAAGCGAGTAATAGCGAGTAGTGTGAGATTTACAAATCGCAGATGTGTCTCGGAAGCTTCAGCCTGAAGCAATCCTAGTTTTGTCATTTATTTGCATTGGACTCGTTTACTTTGCAACTGTAATCGCAGGGAAACTCGCACAGATAAGAGTCCTGTCTCCTCAGTGTGCTGGCTCCAGGGTCCTAGAGCCTGCCTGCTGCCTGATGTAGCAGTGCTGAGATTGTTCTCAGTCTGCTCATTCCCTGTGTACAGACATGAATGTCTGTGCACAGAGATGATGTAGCAGAGCTGAGATTGTTCTCAGTCTGCTCATTCCCTGTGTACAGACATGAATGTCTGTGCACAGAGATGATGTAGCAGAGCTGAGATTGTTCTCAGTCTGCTCATTCCCTGTGTACAGACATGAATGTCTGTGCACAGAGATGATGTAGCAGAGCTGAGATTGTTCTCAGTCTGCTTATTCCCTGTGCATAGACATCTATATTTATGCACAGGGGATGTAGCAGAGAGGACATCGCGTTTTGGACTGCGTCGGACGGAAGAGGATTTTTTTAATTAAAGATGGAGTCCCTAATGGCTTTTTTTTTTATTTCTAATAAAAAATTTTCCTTGTGTTGTGTTTTTTTTAAAACAATTTAATAGAAATTCATGGCGGTCATGTCTAATATTGGCGTGACCGCCATAAATTTCGGGCTTAGGGCCAGCTGATAATGCAAAGCTGGCCCTAACCTCTTTATTACCCAGCGTGCCACCGCTACCAGGGCCGCTGGAAGAGCGGGGTTCAGCGCCAGAGGATGGCGCTTCAATGAACGCGCCATCTTCTGGGGCGGCTGCGGGCTGCAATTTGCAGCGGGGGGTGCCCAGAAAGCTTGGGCATCCCTGCGCTGCGGATTCCAGCCCCCAGCTGCTTAGCTGTACCTGGCTAGACATAGAAATTGCGCGGAGCCCCACGCATTTTTTTTTTTTATTTTCATGAAATTCTGAGATTCTGACTCTGAGACTCTGACTCTGAGACTCTGACTCTGAAATTCATGAAATAATAAAAAAAAAATGCGTGGGGCTCCGCGCAATTTCTATGTCTAGCCAGGTACAGCTAAGCAGCTGGGGGCTGGAATCCGCAGTGCAGGGATGCCCAAGCTTTCTGGGCACCCCCCGCTGCAAATTGCAGCCCGCAGCCGCCCCAGAAGATGGCGCGTTCATTGAAGCGCCATCCTCTGGTGCTGAACCCCGCTCTTCCAGCGGCCCTGGTAGCGGTGGCACGCTGGGTAATAAAGAGGTTAGGGCCAGCTTTGTATTATCAGCTGGCCCTAAGCCCGAAATTTATGGCGGTCACGCCAATATTAGACATGACCGCCATGAATTTCTATTAAATTGTTTTAAAAAAAACACAACACAAGGAAAATTTTTTATTAGAAATAAAAAAAAAAGCCATTAGGGACTCCATCTTTAATTGAAAAAATCCTCTTCCGTCCGACGCAGTCCAAAACGCGATGTCCTCTCTGCTACATCCCCTGTGCATAAATATAGATGTCTATGCACAGGGAATAAGCAGACTGAGAACAATCTCAGCTCTGCTACATCATCTCTGTGCACAGACATTCATGTCTGTACACAGGGAATGAGCAGACTGAGAACAATCTCAGCTCTGCTACATCATCTCTGTGCACAGACATTCATGTCTGTACACAGGGAATGAGCAGACTGAGAACAATCTCAGCACTGCTACATCATCTCTGTGCACAGACATTCATGTCTGTACACAGGGAATGAGCAGACTGAGAACAATCTCAGCACTGCTACATAATGTCTGTGAGCAGGCGGGCTCTAGGACCCTGGAGCTGCACAGAGAAGACAGCTGGACTCGGCTCGCAAAGAAACAGCAGTTATCTGCGAGTTTCCCTGCTATCACTGGCACAGTAGCCAGTGATTACTCGCACGAGTCTAATGCAAACAATGGCAATCCTAGTTTTGTCAGCGTTTCTGACAAAACTAGGATTGATATTGATTTGCATTGGACTCGTGCGAGTAATCACTGGGAAACTCGCAGAGTACCGAGTCCTGCGAGTCCCTTACTACTCACCGAGTAACGAGTCCTAGCGAGTAGATTCGCCCATCCCTAATAGTAGCCATGTAGGTTTTAGTTTAATAACATCAGGTCTAATTGGGTACATAGACTACAGCTCAATTATCACTTGCAAAGATTTTTATGACTCACCCCCATACAGCTAAATATGATAAACCCTTCACCACAATCATGTGTTACAAATACTACCCTAAAAAGTAACTAAACTTTAATTTTTTAAACATTTTTTTTTCAGAATGGAAAGTTATAAAACTTTGTAAATGTCTTTATCAAGAAATTTGTCCTTATTCCTGCAAAAAAATGTACAGTATGTAAGTGGCTTCCGAACCCAGCCTTTAAGTACAATGATATCTGATCATACTCATTTAGAGTACTGATGCTGGCAGTGGAAAGCTCAGCAAATGTCTATTCCTCTGAGTTTTTTGCTTATCAGAACAATTTCCATCAGCAGCTTATACCTAGAGTTAGTAAGGCTAGGGTCACATTTGGAGGGAGCGTTGTTTGCAAGGATGCGTTTAAGTCAGCAGTTTTTTTCCATTGCCATTGTCATGGCATGTTTTGCAATTTTAGCACTAGCGTTAATGCATGCGTTTCCCATAGGCTGCCATGTTAAAAAAAAGCATGGGTTTTTGCAAACGCCCCCAAAAATGCTGCTTACCGATTTTTTGGTGCTTTAGCAAAAACACAGCGTCAAAAGTGTTGCATTTTGACCATGTGTTTTTTGTATTGGAGCCTAAGGAAGTGTTAACGCTAGCATTTTTCACAATTTGCACTTGTGAAAAACGCTAGCTTTTAGCTCTTCCAAGGCTCAAGTGTGACCCTAGCCTAAGACATAGGTGCTGAACTGAGCCTTTCAGTGCCATTATCTGTACTCCAAATTGGAGATGAGTGAACCTTTTGAAGTTTTGGGTTCGGGTGGTGACACACTGCGACCCCAAACTTGAACTAAACGTCAATGGACGTTAACACTTGGCAGTTCAGCTCTCCACCCACATACAGCAGCCATAAGTAAAACACTTTATGAGTGGATGGGCAAGATTTTTCAAATTAATTGTGGACACACACTACACCCAAAAACTGTGCTTTTATGCACAATGTGAGCTGATCAAACACTGCACACAACTCACAATGAGGCAAGCACCAACAGAACCCAAGCAAAGTGATGCTCGCTTCAATGCTTTACAAGTGTAAAACACCCGAACTCTGAACCCGAACGGATTTGCTCAACATCGGGAAGTTTGGTGACCTGAACCAATCCGAACTCCAATGACAAGTATGCTGCAAGATCCTCCTTAATGTGACATCTGCTGCCCCCGGCTGGCATGTGGAATGGTCTCCTGACTGTGAGCTCCTCAGGTCCCTCCTCTGGCATCTGAGCCCAGCACTGGTTCCTGACCTCGCTGCATGAGATGACCAATGTGGGTAACACAGTGGAGCTCCAGGTGAAATACGTGTCTTGTGCGAGCTGCACCAGTTCTGGTGCTGAAGCACCCTCTGCCCCTGTGGTGGTGAGGAAGATGAAATCTGCCAGAGCTGGCATATCTTGCAGTAGATCCATCATTAATATTACTGCGTACTGCAGGCACACAGTAACAAAGTGCAGCAGAGTGTATCTGCGTTGTACTGCACTGCCAAGATGGGGCTCAGCGGAGACACCTTTTTGCTTTAGGGGACCGCTTTTTCCAGTGTCAGGACACAATTGCTTACAGGATATAATTTTTTGCACAATCTTGATCTCTAGCTCTTCATTAACCCCTCCATGGGGTGGGCTGCAGAAGGTACCTGATTTACATTACTAATCCCATTCCCCAGTGCTCGTGCTACTATGAGCAGCTTACATGGCCTAAGCATGCTATCATGACCTGCAACATGTCAGGGCCAGTGTCCCAACGATCACATCTGGGACCTCATTGTTTATCAATTTCAAAGGGAGGTGCCAGCAGCAGACTTTGACAATTTACATGTCCAAATGCATACAGTGAGAGTGGCAGAACATCCCTCAGACAACCATTAATAACTTCATTACAAGATGTGTAACCATATGTACAGTGCCTTGTGAAAGTATTCAGCCCCCTTGAACTTTTCAACCTTTTGCCACATTTCAAACAAAAGATATAAATTCAAATTTTTTTTGTGAAGAATCAACAACAAGTGGACACAATTGTGAAGTGAAACGAAATTCATTGGATATTTAAAATTTTTTAATAAATGAAAAACTGAAAAGTGAGGCGTGCAATATTATTCGTCCCCTTTACTTTAAGTGCAGCAAACTACTCCAGAAGTTCAGTGAGAAACTCTGAATGATCAATGTGTCCTAAATGTCTGGTAATGATAAATAGAATCCACCTGTGTGAATCAATCTCGTATAAATGCACCTGCTCGTGATAGTTCAGGTTTGTTTCAAGTGCAGAGAGCATCATAAGACTAAGGAACACCCCAGGCAGGTCCAGATACTGTTGAGGCAAGTTTAAAGCCGGATTTGGATACAAAAGATTGTAAACATCCAAAGGAGCACTGTACAGCGATCATATGGAAATGGAAGGAGTATCAGACCACTGCAAATCTACCAAGACTCACCACGTCCTCAAAACTTCATCTCGAACAAGGAGAAGAGTGACCCAGATGCAGTCAAAGGCCATGATAACGCTGGATGAACAGCAGAGATCTACAGCTGAGGTGGGAGAGTCTGTCCAGAGGACAACAATCAGTCGTACACCACTGCACAAATCTGGCCTTTATGGAAAGAGTGGCAAGAAGAAGCATTCTCAAAGATATCCATAAAAAGCTGCTGGTTTGAAGTTGTCCAAAGATGGAGACAACCAAATCAACATGTGGAAAAGTGTTGCAGATGAATAAAATCAACTTTGGCCACATCAATGATGTTTGCGTTAAGCAAACCCATACTCTCAAAACACTCCCTTCAATATGGTGGGGCAGCATATGGTTTGGCCTGTTTTCAATAGTCCAGGGAAGGTTTGAGATATTAAAATTGATGGGAAATGGACAAGCCAAATAAGGACCATTCTGGAAGAAAACCTGTCGGAGTTTGCAAAAGACCTGAGACTGGGACGGAGATTTATCTTCCAACAAGACAATTATCCAAAAATAAAGCAAAATCTACAATGGAATGGTTAAAAATAAACGTATCCAGGTGTTAGAATGGCCAAGTCAAAGTCCAGACCTGAATCCAATCGAGAATCTGTGGAAAGAGCTGAAAACTGTGTTCACAAACGCTCTCTATCCAACCTCACTGAGCTCGAGCCGTTTTCTCAAGGAAAAATGGGCAAGAATTTCAGTCTCTCGATGTGCAAAACTGATAGAGACATACCCCAAGAGACTTGCAGCTGTAATCGCAGCAAAAGGTGGTGCTACAAAGAATTAACTCAAGGGGGCCGAATAATATTGCATACCGCACTTTTCAGTTTTTTATTTGTTAAAAAAGTTAAAAATATGCAATAAATTACATTCCACTTCACAATTGTGTCCCACTTGTTGATTCTTCACAAAAATATTAGAATTTATATATTTATGTTTGAAGCCTGAAATGTGGCAAAATGTTGAAAAGTTCAAAGGGGCCAAACACTTTCACAAGGCACTATATCCTTGTGCATGGTGATCATACTCAATACTGAATTAATTGAAATCTTTTAAAAATGTATTTTTTTTTTTTTTACATATCGTTAAAGAGGTTATCCACTACTCTGATAAGCCCTTCTCAATAAAATATCAATGCTTATACTCACCTATGGTGCTGCTGCCATTCCAGTTGTGTTTATGATTAGAAGGTGTGCACTCTGAGACTTATTTCATGGGCTGAGGTGCCGATTGAGGGGTCTGATAAACCCAAGTTCTGGCAGCGACTCGGGTTCCGGCCAGAGGGGAGGAGTTCCTTTTTTAGGCCCTTATCCAAGAAGAGGTACCCCACGAGGAGGTCAAGGAGGCGGAGGTCAACCCAGAATGAGGACCAGATCGCAGGTAAGGGTCCCAACCTGATAGTGAATATTTCTAAGTATACTCTTTCCCCAACAGAATTTAAAGTGTTAAATAAGGGTTTAACTTTTTGCCCGACACCCAAATGGGACTTTTTAGCCTTGAGAGGGATCTACAAAACTTTTTCAGAACTATTAGATTAAAAACACATTTTGAATCAGGACAGACAGGTCGGATAGCTATAACCCCTGAGGCACAAAAAGCAGTTAGCATTTCTTCCTTAGGATTACGCAACAAGAGTAACTTCATGCCACCAAAGATTTACAATGCAACGGAGACATTCATTTCACTAGTTGAACAGGATATAAAAGAACATCTACATAAACACAAATTAGGTTTCTTTCCTATTCGCAACAACATCACTCATATTGAACGCCAAGCCTTACATTCATTACAAAACAACAAAGATATTACAATTAAAAGGCTGAAAGGTAATGTATAGTTGTCATGAACACTTCGGATTACATCAAAGAGATTCGCAGACAACTAGATGACTCTGACACCTACAAAAAAATTGATGGTGACCCAACAAGTAAAATCAAGAATAAAATACAGTCAATCTTACAATTGTACATGACAAAGCATATTCTAGACGAAAAAACTGTAACATTCCTAACCAAGACAGACCCCATAACACCAGTAATCTATATACTACCAAAAATTCACAAAAATCTAAATAACCCACCTGGACGGCCCATAGGAGCCTCCACAGAATCCATCCTATCCCCTCTTTCAATTTTTCTTGAAAAAATCCTCACCCCACTGGCACAGAAAACAAAATCTTTCATCCTGGATACAAACAGCTTCCTTACCAAACCTAAAACATTGGGTAAGGTACCCCCAGACTGTATATTACTAACTCTTGATGTAAATAGCCTTTACACCTCCATAGATAATGAAAAAGGTATCCTTGCAGCAAAAAAAGCACTTTTAGAAACAGACTTCTCTCAGGATGAAGTCCAATTGTGTCTGGATTTATTATCAACGGTTCTAAAAGAAAACTTTTTTTTTCCTACAAACGCGTGGGACCGCGATGGGGGCCACTATGGCCCCGGCCTACGCAAATTTATATATGGATAACTTTGAAAATACATATATATATTCTCATCCACTCTTTCAAAAAAATGCCACCATCTGGCTTCGATATATTGATGACATTTTTTGCGTTTGGAAGGGCAACCTCAATGAGTTGGAGTTGTTCTTTACAGATATCAATAAAATACGACCTGAAATAACTTTTTCCATCCAGCATGATTCAAACTAAATCAATTTTCTAGATGCCAGAGTACTTAAAAAATTGGACGGCAGCCAGGGTACGGACATCTACAAAAAACCCACAGACCGCAATGGCTTATTACGTTTCGATAGTTGCCACCCCAGCTCGATTAAAAATAGTCTACCAAGATCCCAATTCCAGAGAGTAGCAAGATTTGTCTCAGAGGGTGACTCCCTTTGGTTGAGACTGCGGGAGATGGGCAACAAGTTCCGTGAAAGAAATTATCCTGAGGATCTTATCCAATCAGAAACAGAATGAATCTTAAATCATGAGAATTCCCCTCTCCCTGTAGTCAAAACAGAAAGAGTACCCTTTGTACATACTCATCACCCAACAATGCCCAAAGTATACAATATTATCAAAAAGCATTGGCCTCTTCTGAAAAAGGCATATCCAGAAATTAATGTTTTTGATCAGCCCCCACTAATGTGCAAACGGAGACCCCCTAACTTAAAAAATTCTCTGGTTAGAGCAGACATTGGCAGTAATACAAAACTACCAACACAAACTTTTTTGCACACTCCACGAAAAGGTACATTCCCCTGTCTTAATTGTGCAGCATGTTCAAACATCATCAAGGGGGACCACTTCACACACCCACAAACAGGCAAATCATACCCGATCAAGGGATAACATACATGTGACTCCAACTACGTGGTGTACCTAATCAAGTGCCCATGCGGCTTGTTGTATGTTGGCGAGACTACTCAACATGTTAAAGACAGAATCTCCAGTCATAAGTCCACAATAAGGTGTGAAAAAACTTGGCTACCTATTCCACACCATTTCAACCAGGCGAAACACTCAGTTTCCCAGTTGAGATACCAAGTAATTGAACAAGTCTCTAGACCCCGCAGGGGTGGTAACCATACACTACTTTTAAAAACAAGGGAAAGCTTCTGGATCTATACATTACAAACTTTGAATCCAAAAGGGCTGAACAGGGAAATAGACTGTCCGATTTGACCTGATACTAATGTTCTCTTTCTATAACCCCCTTCTTCTAGATTTACTAAGGAAACGTGATTTCTGCACCATCTTGTCTATCTATAGTCGTGCACCAGGAGGGTAAGATTTTGTAGTGTATGGTAGTTTTATATGTGGATATTTAGCACAGACATATAGTTATAGTAATATGATATAGTCAAGTTTTGTAGAAAACAGAGCCGCACTCACCAATAGTTGATCTTGAATCCTTTTATTCACAGTTCATTCCCATGGATTTGAACATTAGCAGGGAGGGGGTGCGGGGACGGAGGACGACGGCCTGCCGTTTCGCGGTCGTGTACCGCTTCGACGGGTCCTCATAGAGGATCCGTCGAAGCGGTACACGACCGCGAAACGGCAGGCCGTCGTCCTCCGTCCCCGCACCCCCTCCCCTGCTAATGTTCACATCCATGGGAATTAACTGTGAATAAAAGGATTCAAGATCAACTATTGGTGAGTGCGGCTCTGTTTTCTACAAAACTTGACTGTAAATTGCTATTGAATGCCTGCACCGCCAGAAAAAGCTGCATAAGTCACAGGAGTGACAGCCCGGTGTCCTCTCTTTTGTTTGATTGATTAGTAATATGATATATGTGTATATATTTGGACTACGGGTTGGGACCCCCTGTGTTTTTTCTGGCAATTTTTTTCTACAGGACTCATCCTCCACAAGAAATAGTACTACATATACCAAGTGGGAACATCACGTAAGGGACAAGCAACCTAATAATGTTTGTTGCCTTCTCATAAGAAGATTGTAAAGTAACACACATGACCTCTATACCGATCTCTCTATATAAGTATATAGGGTTTTCGGTATATATGTATTTATTCTGACATATATGTATTTGCTGTATATATGTATTTATTCTTGGTATATATGCATTTACTCTATTCAGAAGTGGATTAGTAGCTTAAACCAACCCTTGATCCTTTATTAAACATCCTATGCACAATAGTATAAACTATCTACAAAAAAACCACATAGTTTCAGAATAGCTCAGGCACTTTCTTACTATATAGTAGATATATACTACACATATGGCCAAAACTAACTTAATATTTGATAAAACCGCCGTAAACCAGATCTATTATAACTCCCCCCTGTATCTACATCACTAACAGGGCGTTTTGCCAGTGCAGTCACCGTCTGTGACGCACTTCCACCCTTCTGAGTACAATCACTATGGGAACAAGTGAATAAACAAGTGCGGTCACTTCCGGTGACGCACTTCCGCTTGTAATGCGCATGCGCCGGCGTCCTCGGCCAGATTTGGTCCACCCCTTTATAGAGCGGCCAGATCAGCCGCAGGAGCGCTGGCTTGATGAAATACCCAGCACTGGGCCACAAACTTTATGAAATAAGGTGAGCACAATATGGGAAGCTCTGATGAGCGGGATGCCAGGCAGTCCTTATATGAATATGTGGAAAATATCTATCTATAGCGATGTAATGGTGAACAATGAGCTGAAACTAAATTTAAGACAGTTTCTATTAAGTAAATAGCCTGGTTATCTATGTATAGTAATGAGACTTAAATGCATTACTTACAGACAGTGTTTTTCATATGCCTTAAGATCTATATATGAACACCATACCTACAAATATAGGAACCCTCTTGATATATTGCATCTTCTCCTATTTCCAGGAAATTGCTCAGAAAACGTGTGGGAGAAAAAAGTGAGAGAATCCCACTGACCCAAATATCTGGCACTTTAAAGGCGAGGGAGGGGACCCTGCTGGCCATAAGAATTTCACACCACAAGAGAGAGACAAGAGAGAGACAATTACTCAGTGTAGATGGGAAACGACTGTGCTGTCCAAACTAGGAGGCACTAATCTCAGATATCCAAGGTTCTGACCACCATTGTACAAAGTATGATCATCTGTAAAATAACATACCTGTAGGAATTTTGGGATATCCCTGTACCAATGCAAAATCATTTTAGTCTGTTTGTGAATGCTTCAGCAGTGTGGGAAGTGTTGGTGGGTAAAAAATTTTTTGCAACTCACAAATCAAATCGCAGAAGTTTAAATATGAAGTGAAATAGCAAATTTCAGGAGGTTCAGACTCAAACTCAATCTTTTGCAGATTGATTGGCTCATCTTCCAGTATAGATATAAAGTACTGTATATGTAAGTACCGTATATGTATTGTGATGGGGTAACTCACTTTGCTAGTTTTACGAGGTAACAACAGGAACACATTCCATAAATGTTCAGTCGGTTTATTCAATTTCAAATAAACTGCACTCCTGACAACATTACCTGAGCTTCCCTTCGACCTCAAAGACCACAAACATGGTTACACAGACCATTTAATTCGCAGGTATGCCATCACAGGTTTGGATACATTTCTCCGCAGAAGTATCCACATAGAGATATCTCAGCCTCCACTCACTGATCCTGATTGGTCACAATGCCTTTATTAGAGTCTCCTTCTGAAGGTATGGCAGCCTAAACACACACTGACCACGTGTCAGTCACCATTATAACATATGATACACTAGAAAGGGTGGAGGTATGTGGATAGCTAGACCACCCGTCTCTCTGGCTATCTGTAAAATCTTAGCATGAATGTCTTTATAACACTTGTAACAGTACAGGTGCCAGAGTAGACCTCCAGGTTAACATCACAGAGGACAACCACCTCTGTGATACATACTGTGTATCCAGGCTGTCATCTTACAGTATGTATAATTATATATACGAGGATATGCATATACAGTATTTGAATTATTACAGTATATCACAAAAATTAGTACAACAATCACTATTTTGTAAATATTTTATTATATTGTTTCATGGGGCAACACTGAAGATCTGACACTTTTATAAAATGTAAATAAGTTATTGTACAGCTTGTATAATAGTGTAAATTTGGTGTGTCCTCTAGCTTAACACACAGCCATTAATGTCTAATCTACTGGAAAGAAAAGTGAGTATACACCTTAGTGAAAATGGTCAAATTGTGCTAAAAGTGTCATAATGCCTTACTTCCCACCCCTTTCATCTTTTGAAGCAATGCAGGCAGCACTCACATGTCCATTTTAAAAAGACATGGCGCTGAGCATGTACACTCAACTTCTTTGTCAACCATGGCGAAGCTTGTTCTGAGACAAACCTGTCTTGGTAAACTGTTATATGGTCTTGGCTACCATGCTCCAGTTCATTTAAGGTTTCTTAAAGCCTAATCCTTTTTAATGTTTAATGTTGAGAACAACTCTTTTCTTTAGAAATTTTTGTCTTGAGGTATCATGTTGATATTCCAGTTACCAGTATGAGAGAGTCTGTGAGCAATAACACCAAAAGTAACACAGGAGCTCTCCATTCACATCTAAGACCTAGTAACACTAATGAATCACATTACATCGTGAAGCTAAAATTGCTAATTGGGCACAATTTGGTAATTGTCACATACTTATTGGTGTACTCACTTTTGTTGAGAGTGGTTTAGACATTAATACTTGTATTTTGAGTTATTTAAAGTGCACACCAAATTTACACTGTTATAAAAACTGTACACTGACTACTTTACAATGAATTAAAGTGTTCACATCTTCAGTGTTCTATGAAAATATATAATACAATATTTTAAAAAATGTGGCGGGTGTGCTTACTTTATAATATAATGTATATGTATATTGTGAGGTCGTGACTGGCTATATTCTAAATGGCTGATATGTATCACATAGGCGGAGTACTGCTGCAATGTGAACCCAAAATGGTTTCCCTGGGATTTGTTGTTCCATTGAGGTATTTAGTGTACATGCAGGGACAGGTTCACAGGATGGTCAGAAGTGATGGGAGGGACTGACCACATACCTCCCATGGCTGTATCTCTACTGATATCATGTGACTGGTTCTGGGTCACATGGTGACTCAAGCCAAGTCCTTCATGGTGCAGAACATGCTGAAGGAGATCATGTGTGAGTGAAGCAGGGTGACAAACAGTCTTTTTGAGAGACGCTGTCTCTGGAGAGTTGTGCCTGAACCTACTGGGAGGTACAGTGAAGGAGATAATTATGTGATCCCTTGCTAATTATGTAAGTTTGCCCACTGACAGAGACATGAACAGTCTATAATTTTAAGGGTAGGTTAATTTTAAGAGTGAGAGATAAAATATCAAATATACAGAAAATCACATTGTCTAAATTATATAAATTTATTTGCATTTTGAAGAGAGAAATAAGTATTTGATTCCTCTAGCAAACAAGACTTAATACTTGGTGGGCCAAACCATTGTTGGCAAGCACAACAGTCAGACTTTTTTTTTTGTAGTTGATGAGGTTGGTGCACATGTCAGGAGGAATTTTGGTCCACTCTTCTTTGCAGATCATCTCTAAACAATAATATTTTGAAGCTGTCACTTGCCAACTAGGAGCTTTGGCTTCCCCCATAGTTTTTCTATAGGATTTGTGTCTGGAGACTGACTACGCCACTCCATGACCTTAATGTGCTTCTTTTTGGGCCACTCCTTTGTTGCCATGGGTGTATGTTTTGGATCATTGTTGTGCTGGAAGATCAAGCCATGACCCATTTTTAATGTCCTGGTAGAGGGAAGGAGGTTGTCATTCAAGATTTTATGGTACATGGCTCCATCCTTGTCCCTTTGATACAGTGAAGTAGTCCTGTGCATAAAGGATTTCCCGATGCCAGAATCGAGTTTTCTTAGTCCATCTTTATTGATATAAAAGATTTAAAAACATCAGGAGATGCCACGCAGGGGATCAAGATGAGAACACCAGATGCGTTTCGGGGGGCTTCCCTTAATCGTTGGAGAATATAAATACACACACATATATATATATAAATAAAATAAACCCTTTATACCTTTGATTCATTAAGATCCAGACTTTTTAACCCTATGCATGCCTCAAAAAAAACGCACTTTAATATAATTCCAAATTTTAACAAATTATAACACATGAATGTCATTTGCTGTTTGTAGAAACTGTAACTTTATACACCAATACGTATCATCAATAATAACTTATGTTGTATATTTCGTGCATCCAGTGCTAATATCCATTATATTTCGCGATCGTGGAGCGATCTCTCCCAATCTCCGCCACTAATGGTATTTTCTCAATACCTTTCACTTTTAGACCTGAGAGATTACCTCCATGAACATCCTTAAAATGTCTGGACAAAGCGGCTACAGGTCTTGATGGAGGGCATAGCGGGCAGGATCAAAGATACGAAGCATTTGGTGCAAAGTCTTGAGCACATTAAATGGGATGAACATTCAATATGATTGACATGTGATGTGGAGAGGTTATATTCATCCATTCCTCATAATAAAGCAATTGCTATAGTCTCCCACATCATATCAACTACAAAGGTTTTTTAAAAGAATGAGAAGGAGTTTCTATTAATGTGTCTGGAACACCTTCTTTCAAGACATTTCTTCAAATTTGACAGCGTGTACTTTATTCAAATATGCAGCTGCCCAATGGGAGTAAAGTTCAAGCCGTCGTTAGCAAATTTATACATGCAGAGGTGGGAGGAGGAATTTACCTTCAATATGGATGGTCCTTTTGTAGAGTGTATTCGATGGTACGGGAGATACATCGACGATATGGTCCTTATTTGGACCATACCGTCAGATGTGTCTCCCGTACCCACTCCCCAATCTCTAAGGGACAAATTTCAAGTTAATGACTATAACCTCTCATTTACTCTGGAGGTTCATGAACAGGAAGCTTCTTTCCTGGATTCAATATTGAAGGGAGATAAATTAACATGACGAATTGAGTATAAACTTTTCAGAAAACCAATTGCTGGCAATTTCGTGCTCAGGGCTGACAGCTGCTATCCTGGACATGTAGTAAAGAATTTACCATTAGGGAAATTTATTAGAGGGAAAAGAAATTGTTCCAGGGTGGCAGACTTTCAGGCTGAGATCACGGTTATGGAGTAAAGATTAATTGCCAGGGAATACAGACCCTGGATGTTGGAGAGAGCAAAACACATTGTGAATTGCAAAAGTCGTGAGTCACTGTTGAGCAATACTGACTCCGGCTTTTCTGATGGAAACGATGTGGAGGAACAAATAATAACAAAAAAATGACAGAAATAAAAATAAAAAAGGAAAGGGCAAAAGGAAAAATATTAATAACAACTTGCCCACTTTTATAACTTCCTACTGCTGTGACTTTGTAGATATAAAAATACTTTTGGATAAGAACATACCAATTCTGTATCAAGATGATATCTTATAGAAAATCCTTTCCAAAGAATGGAGAACTGTTGCTGAAAAAATCACCAGATATAGCCAGTATTATTTCCCCAAGTGTATTCACTAGTGAGCCAACTAAAACACCTACTTGGTTTAACTATAAAGGATCCTTCAAGTGTGGGGGCAATAAATGTAATCTAAGTCATCATATTGATTTGAGCTCTGTTTTTCAATAATGTAATACTGTAATACTCCAATGTATGATTTGTACGCAGGCGGATGCTTGCGCACAAATTATACATTCTCGTCCGCACCAGGACATCTGCATCAGAGCGCAGGCACCTGCGTCCCCATGTTAAACATAGGGGCTTGCGGTCCCTGCGCTCAGCTTGCGGATCCCCTCTGCAGGACGCTGTGGAGGGGTCCGTAAGTGTGAAACCAGCCTAACTGAGTGTATGGACAGGAGTCTTTTATACATGTGACAATTTAAGACACCTGTCTTGAATGCAGGTAATGAGTTGATGGTTGGTAGGGGATCAAATGCGTATTTCTCTCTTCAAAATGCAAATACATTTATATCATTTAGACCAGGGGTCTCAAACTCGGCTGAGTTGGTGGGCCGCACATAGAAAAACATTTATAGTGGGGGGCCGCATCCCTTGTAGAACTAAGGGTGGCTTCAGACTTGCGTTTGCCTCCACAGCGTCTTGCGGCGGGCGAACACAAGCTGAGCACAAGCACTGCCCATCCCTATGTTTATCATGGGGACGCATGGTGATTCGCTCGGCTGCGGATAGGCGTACGCACTGAGAGACTTACGTGTGTGACATGTCGCGTTCAGGGTGTGGACGAGAATGTATGATTTGTACGCGAGCATCCTCATGCGTACAAATCACACATTGAAGTCTATCAGTGCGCACGCCCATCCGCAGCCGAGCGCATCATGATAAACATAGGGATGGGTGGTGCTTGCGCTCAGCTTGCATTCGCCCGCCGCAAGACGCTGCAGAGGCGAACTCAAGTCTGAAGCCACCCTAAGCGATATTTTTAGTAATACCAGAATTTTTTGCTCAATGTAGTAAAGTACAAATCCTGATCCCCTTCTTGTAGTAATGTGCCCATTCTGTAGTAATGTCCTTTTCTACTGATGTCCCTCATCCTGATCCCCTTTTCTCCTGATGTCCCCCATCATGATCCCTTTTTCTGCTGATGTTCACCATCCTGATCCCCATTTCTAGTGATGTATCCCATTCTGATTCCCTTTTCTAGTGATGTCCCCCATCCCGATCCCCTTTAGTAGTGATGTCCCCCATCCCAATCCCTTTTAGTAGTGATGTTCCTCATCCCGATCCTCTTTAGTAGTGATGTCCCCATCCCGATTCCCTTTTGTAGTTATGTCCCCCATCCAGATCCCATTTTCTAGTAATGTCCCCATCCAGATCCCCTTTTCTAGTAATGTCCCCCATCCAGATCCCCTTTAGTAGTGATGTCCCCATCCCGATCCCCCTTAGTAGTGATGTCCCCCATCCCGATCCCCTTTTCTAGTGATGTCCCCCATCCCGATCCCCTTTAGTAGTGATGTCCCCCATCCTGGACCCCTTTTGTAGTGAGGTTCTGCATCCTGGTCCCCTTTTGTACTGATGTCCCCCTTCCTGATCTACTTTTATATTGATGCCCCATCCTGTTTTACCTTTTTTTTACACACTCGCATACATACTCATTCACCCTAACACACACTCACACACACTCACACTCACACATCCTCATATACACACTCACACACTCTCATTCACACACTGAAACTCACACACACCTCACACACATTTTCTTATACACATATCCTCTCTCACATACTCACACCCTCACACACACACCATCTCACACACACTCACACCTTTCTCACTTTAATGATGCATTGCTCCAGTGCAGGGAGCCGCCGCGGTCCCTGCTGTGCTGACCTCCGGCCTTCTCTGTGCTATGACTTCCTCAAGCCGCCGCTCAGACAAAGCTCTGTTGCTCAGAAAGAACAATGCAATCTGCCAGCCAGAGGCCCTCATGTGACGTCTTATTCCGCCATCGGCTGCGGACCTCTCATTGGCTGGCAGCTTGTATTGATCTTGCTGAGCGGCAGAGCTTGTTAGTACTGTGGACGGAAGTCATCACACAGCGGGGACTGCAGCGGTCCCCCTGCACTGGGGCAATGCCCTCGGGCCGCGTGTTTGAGACCCCTGATTTAGACAATGGCATTTTCTGGATTTAATTTTTGATATTCTATCTCTCACTGTTAAAATTAACCTACCCTTAAAATGATAGCCTGTTCATGTCTTTGTCAGTGGGCAAACTTACAAAATCAGCAAGGGATCAAATAATTATTTCCTTCACTGTAGTGTGTGACCTGTCACAGTACATATATTTAAATATAGATTTATGTGTTCTTATTTGTCTATATGTATTCTATAAAACAGAGAAAAGAAACAGTACTTTCCTCAACCATTTAAAATGTTAATGTAAAATGGGGGAAGCACATAAAAATTTGTGTTATAGTTATTACCAATCTTATAGGAAATTGCATGTTATGTCTTCAGGCCATGATCACAATTTCCATCTATGTTTGGAATGGAAACTCTTTTCTAAGTAAATGGTAGAAATAAAATGTAGACTTTGATTTATGCCAAACATTATGTGCATAAACCACATGGGAGATTGACAAATAAATGTTATTATAACAAGTCATTTGCATCTGCGTAATTTAAATTATGAAATTATAGAGTTATGAACACCGCAAATCTCCAAAGAACAGGTAAGAGCGTGCCTTCTGTAGAATGAAGGTGACAGTGACCCTCTATAAATATGAGCAGGAAAATGTAAGCTATAATGGCCATAAAATTCCCATAAATCAGGTTTATTTCTATTTTAATATTCTATCTTTATTAATCTCATGTCTACAGTGTGCAGATTACGGCATTTAAATATATTGCAAATGTTAGATGTCCCAAAGTACAATATTCATACTGCATGGTTTGAACAAAGTAGTGCTATGGGCAATAGATTGCCTGTGCTAGGTGAATAAAAAAGTAACAGCGCTGCTCTAAGCTACAGGTGTATGGTTTTCTATTCCACTTAACTATGGGGTGAGTTTTTTCTTTAGATCAGTGGAAACAGATATTAGAAAGATTTTCATATCTCACAATACATGATTATGACAATTTCTCAGAAAAGGTTTTGTCCCTTAAGTGTTGAGATGAGCAAACGCCATAGTGTTCAAACACCCTGAACACCATTCAAATCAATGGCAGGCAACATCAAGTGCATAGAAAACATCTTCAAAGTTGTCCAAAAGCTGCCAAACATAGGCACACACAAATCATCTTACCTGTTGCCTGCTGCTTGCATGCTTCCTTCTCTCGCACTCTCTCTCACATACATCCGGTCCCACCCATTAAGCTTTCTGCATATTCCCTATACTGACTCCACATCAGCCAATCACAGCACTCATACTTTATGAGAGCATCTGAGATATGCTGTTGCACTTAGACTGCATTTTCACAATGTGGATGGTGCCTGTGCTTGGTTGTTGAGCATATTAGTGTATGGCAACCATTCTGACATCATAGACTGTAAAATAAATAAACAATGAGAAAAAAATGCGTAGGGCTCTACTGTATTTTTCAGTCCCAGCACAGATAACGCTGACAAGTACTTGAAAAAAATGTGCAGGGATCTGCCCTATTTTTTATTGCCAGCCAAGATACAGCTAGACAGTTGAGGGCTGATATTCTCAGCAGGGTGAGGTCCCATCATTTTAGGGCCTCCCCACACTAAAGAATAGCAGCTCGCAGCCACTCCTGAAATGACGCATACATTGTAGCACCATTTCCAACACTTTACCTGGATCATCCAGCGGCCCTGGTGGTGGCACGCTGGGTAATAAGAGGTTAATGCCAGCTTTGCATTGCCAGCTGGCATTAAGCCCAAAATTCTTAATGTCAGATTAAATTAGACTTGGCCTTTAAGAATTTAAAGTAAATAGTAAAGAAGACTCAAAATACATAGAAAAAAAAAATATTAGAAAAAAAACACAAAAACATTTAGCGACTCCATCTTTATTAACCCCTCCATCCTCATACCCCTCCACAACCCTCTGTGATGTCTTGTTGAATGGAGGCTGCGATGAAGAATACAGCATCTGTATCACAGCCTCCAGTCTCTGAACGAACCAGCTACAAGCTCCGGTCAGGATGCACGATGACTCATTGAGGTCACCTGAGGTCACCATTCAGGTAAGGCTAGGGTCAGACCTGCATCTGCCTCTAGCCTGGCGTATCCGGCAGAAACTTAGAAAATGTCTGGCTCAGCGCATAGTGTTACCAGCAGGTAACGCTATGCACTGCCTGACTATTGATCCCTATGGCAACAACGTTTTCCTGTGCGCTCTGCAACAGCACATATCTTGGAGATCTCTGTGGAGCTAGAGGTGGCAATAAGCGTCCGGTTGCCATAGGGATCAATAGTCAGGCCTGCTGGGCAGAAATTTTCTAAGTTTCTGTCGGATCTGCCAGGCTAGGGGCAGACGCAGGTCTGACCCTAGACTAAGCCACCATGTTTACCAAAGAGGAGAACTTAAATGGATTGCACATTCTCAGGATAGTGGGCCCTTAACTGTATAAGATATATGAAAAACAAACTCATCAGGTACTTATCCTTCCTGGGCCATAAGCTGACTCCCTGCTGCAGCTACTGCAGATGCAGAGGTAATGTCATCACATAAACAGTGCTCTTCACCCCCACCCCATAATGTGACGTTTAGGGTGCGTCTGAACAAGCGCATGCACTGTGACACTGGCCCTGTCAAACTTGTGCTTGCAGCTTTCGGGCTCCTGCGGCCGGCTGCGCTCGCCCATAGCAGGTAATGGCAGCATGAGCGCAAGCGAGCGCAAGGGCTCTGCATCTATGCACCTATGCGCTTGCCTGCACTGGGATGTGAATACACCTGTGCTTGCACTTGCGCCAATGTAGTGCAGGCAAACGCAGGGCACATTGATGTGAAACGGACCTTTTTCTTTTCTTCATCTTGTCCAGACACCATGATGACTTTTCACAGCTCTTCTCTGCAGACTTCTATCTTTTCGCTCTTGTTCAGCTCATCCCGGCACAATACCCTTAAAAATAGCAGAATGGCCATGTCCACACACCTGTGCTGTCAGTATTTAGCGATGTGTATCGTGGCAACCATTTCCCACAGCAGGCTGCATAGTGTCCACTTAAGGCGAGCTCACAGGGAAACGTTGCTAACAGCGTTTCCCTGTGTGTTCGGTGAAAGCAGACACTATGCAGCCTCCTGTGTGAAATGGTTACCACGATACCCATCGGGTAACCATGGGCTGCGTCTGCAGAAAGCGCCCGCACACTCGCACCTGCGTTTCTCTGCAAAAACCTAAGTATTTAGGGGAGCAACGCTAAATACTGACAGCGCAGGTGTGTGGACATGGCCAATGATCAAAATTCTCTAAAGTAAAAATATCTGTCCTATTCTGTGTCTCTGAATAAATAATTGCTCTCTCTCTGTTCCCTGCACTAAATATACATATAATTTACACACTCTTAGGCTAGGGTCACTCTTGGGGGGTGACCAACGCCTGTAGCCTCCGCTAACAACTTAGAATTTCTCCCGCAGCGCATAGCGTTAATGCTATGAGCTGCCTGCCAATGCTGCCCATAGAAACCTTCAGTTTACCTTAGCAGCGGCCACACAGGAAATTCGCTTTAGCTGTCTGCAGCGTTTTCCTGTGCACTGTGATAAAGCGCACATCCTGTGTAGACACTGCTAAGGTAAACTGCGGGTTTTTATGGGGCAGTATTGGCAGGCACCTCATAGCGTTAACGTTATGTGCTGCGCGGGAAAATTCTAAGTTGTTAGCGGAGGTGTCAGGCGTGGGTCACCCTCCAAGTGTGACCCTAGCCCTATAGTACATGTCCTCCACACTGCCCCCTCATCACACTGTTCTCTCACACTGTGTACCCCTATAGTGCCGACTGTTTATACTGTTCTCCATCATCAAACTTCCCCCCTCTGCATTCTGTCCCCTCCTGGCTGTGGCCTCACACTGTCCATGCATGCTGACCCCTCTCCATACAGTTCTATACTGCTTAGTCTTTATTCTGTGCCCCTTATATTTTTCTCATCATCTACTGCTTCTTCTCTACCTCACTCCCCCCCCCCCCACTCCACTGTGTCGACAGCCATCCCCCCTCACTCCACATACCATGTCTACACCCATCCCCTCCTCACTCCCCATACTGTGTCAGAAAACATCTGTTCTCCACATAATGTCCACAGCAATCCCCCCTCGCTCCAAATACTGTGCGGCAGCCATTCCCCCTCACTCCTTACTGTATCCACACCCATCCACCCTCACTCCACATACTGTTTCGCAGTCATCTCCCTCTCACTGTTTATACTGGATCTTCATATTTACTCGATTGCTTCCCATACTGTCCTCTAATCTGTGTCCTCAAATCTCCCCTGCTTGCACTCCATGCTGTGTCCACAAACACTCCCCCACACTCTCCCCCATTGACTCCTCATACAGCCCCCACCCTCTCCCCTGTCTGCTCATCATACAGCCTCAATCCCTAAGTTTGCTCCTCTTACAGCCCCTATCCACCCCCACCCTGTTTGCTCATCATAGAACCCCATCCTCCCCCCATTTGTTCCTCATACAGCCCTTATCCTCCCCCCATTTACAGTGCCTTGTGAAAGTATTTGGCCTCCTTGAACTTTTCAACCTTTTGCCACATTTCAGGCTTCAAACATAAAGATATAAATTCTAATTTTTTTGTGAAGAATCAACAAGTGGGAAAAAATCGTGAAGTGGAACGAAATTTATTGGCTATTTAAACTTTTTTAACAAATAAAAAACTGAAAAGTGGGGCGTGCAATATTATTTGGCCCCCTTGAGTTAGTACTTTGTAGGGCCACATTTTGCTGCGATTACAACTGCAAATCGCTTGGGGTATATCTCAATCAGTTTTGCACATCGAGAGACTGAAATTCTTGCCCATTCTTCCTTGCAAAACAGCTCGAGCTCAGTGAGGTTGGATGGAGAGCGTTGGTGAACAACAGTTTTCAGCTCTTTCCACAGATTCTTGATTGGATTCAGGTCTGGACTTTGACTTGGCCATTCTAACACCTGGTTACTTTTATTTTTTAACCATTCCATTGTAGATTTTGCGTTATGTTTGGGATCATTGTCTTGTTGGAAGATAAATCTCCGTCCCAGTCTTTTGTAGACTCTAACAGGTTTTCTTCCAGAATGGTTCTGTATTTGGCTCCATCTATCTTCCCATCAATTTTAACCATCTTCCCTTTGCCTGCTGAAGAAAAGCAGGCCCAAACCATGATGCTGCCACCACCTTGTTTGACAGTGGGGATGGTGTTTTGAGGGTGATTAGCTGTGTTGCTTTTACGCCAAACTAGTGATGGGCGAATCCTAAATTACTCGGAATCGCTTGACTCTAGCGAGTCCGAGCACAGGACATAGTCTAGCGAGTCCAATGTTAATGAATGGGGAAGCGAGTAATAGCGAGTAGTGTGAGATTTACAAATCGCAGATGTGTCTCGGAAGCTTCAGCCTGAAGCAATCCTAGTTTTGTCATTTATTTGCATTGGACTCGTTTACTTTGTAAGTAATCGCTGGGAAACTCGCACAGATAAGATCCTGTCTGCTCTGTGTGCTGGCTGCCAGCTCCAGGGTCCTAGAGCCTGCCTGCTGCCTGATGTAGCAGTGCTGAGATTGTTCTCAGTCTGCTCATTCCCTGTGTACAGACATGAATGTCTGTGCACAGAGATGATGTAGCAGAGCTGAGATTGTTCTCAGTCTGCTCATTCCCTGTGCATAGACATCTATATCTATGCAAAGGGGATGTAGCAGAGAGGACATCACGTTTTGGACTGCGTCGGACGGAAGAGGATTTTTTTAATTAAAGATGGAGTCCCTAATGGCTTTTTTTTTTATTTCTAATAAAAAATTTTCTTTGTGTTGTGTTTTTTTTAAAACAATTTAATAGAAATTCATGGCGGTCATGTCTAATATTGGCGTGACCGCCATAAATTTCGGGCTTAGGGCCAGCTGATAATACAAAGCTGGCCCTAACCTCTTTATTACCCAGTGTGCCACAGCCACCAGGGCCGCTGGAAGAGCGGGGTTCAGCGCCAGAGGATGGCGCTTCAATGAACGCGCCATCTTCTGGGGCGGCTGCGGGCTGCAATTTGCAGCAGGGGGTGCCCAGAAAGCTTGGGCATCCCTGCGCTGCGGATTCCAGCCCCCAGCTGCTTAGCTGTATCTGGCTAGACATAGAAATTGCGCGGAGCCCCACGCATTTTTTTTAAATTATTTCATGAAATTCTGAGATTCTGACTCTGACTCCGACTCTGAGACTCTGACTCTGAAATTCATGAAATAATAATAATAATGTCTAGCCAGGTACAGCTTAGCAGCTGGGGGCTGGAATCCGCAGCGCAGGGAGGCCCAAGCTTTCTGGGCACCCACCGCTGCAAATTGCAGCCCGCAGCCGCCCCAGAAGATGGCGCGTTATTTGAAGCGCCATCCTCTGGCGCTGAACCCCGCTCTTCCAGCGGCCCTGGTGGCGGTAGCATGCTGGGTAATAAAGGGGTTAATACCAGCTTTGTTATACAAGCTGGTATTAAGCCCGAGATTCTTAATGTCAGGCCACGTTTGACCCAGCCACTAAGACTCTCCAATAAAGGGTTAAAAAAACACAACACAGAGAAAATTTTTTATTTGAAATTAAAAAAAAAAGCCATTAGGGACTCCATCTTTAATTAAAAAAATCCTCTTCCGTCCGACGTAGTCCAAAACACGATGTCCTCTCTGCTACATCCCCTGTGCATAGATATAGATGTCTATGCACAGGGAATGAGCAGACTGAGAACAATCTCAGCACTGCTACATCATGTCTGTGAGCAGTCGGGCTCTAGGACCCTGGAGCTGCACAGAGAAGACAGCTGGACTCGGCTCGCAATGTAACAGCAGTTATTTGCGAGTTTCCCTGCTATCACTGGCACAGTAGCCGAGTCTAATGCAAACAATGGCAATCCTAGTTTTGTCAGCGTTTGCCAATGATTTGCATTGGACTCGTGCGAGTAATCACTGGGAAACTCGCAGTGTACCGAGTCCTGCGAGTCCCTTACTACTCGCCGAGTAACGAGTCCTAGCGAGTAGATTCGCCCATCCCTACGCCAAACATATCGTTTTGCATTGTGCCCAAAAAGTTTGATTTTGGTTTCATCTGACTAGAGCACCTTATCATCCAGAGTGATCATGGGCTTTTTGGCTGCATCTATTATCAGTCTTCTCCTTGTTCGAGATGCAAGTTTAGAGGGACGGCCGGGTCTTGTTAGATTTGCACTGGTCTGATACTCCTTACATGTCAATATGGTCGATTGCACAGTGCTCCTTGAGATGTTTACAACTTGAGAAATGTTTTTGTATCCAAATCTGGCTTTATACCTTGCCACAACAGTATCTCGGACCTGCCTGGTGTGTTCCTTGGTCTTCATGATCCTTTCTGCCCTTGAAGCAGAACCCTGAGACTATCACAGAGCAGGTGAATTTATACGGAGACTTGATTATACACAGGAGGATTCTATTTGTTAGGTCCCCTGGCACCACTCCCCAGCTCACCTCTCCTGGGTATGCATCCTCTGCTCCTCTACAAATCGGGCATCCTGCGCCCAGGCGTTCTGTGTTTCGGAGCCATCGATGGGTCACCTTCCTGTCTGCTGGCCACCGGGCACACACATGAGCACACTACAACGGTCGGAGTCAAGAACCTAATCAGCGGTGCACTAGGAGCGGTCGCGCTCCTCCCCTGTGTATGTAGGGGCCTGGCACAGCTCAACCTGACACTCCCCTTGACCAATAGCTGTCCGTCCACTGGTATATCAGGCCACCTCCACTGATGGAAGTTGCCTGATTATTGAGATAGTAAGCTTCTGCTTCTCTGGCTGTTAGTCAGGCCATCCTTGTGCTCTCCTCTGGTAGACACATTCCTGATCTTCTAGCCTCGGGCTCTGATCCCTCGAATCCTCCTTAGCTATACTGTAGTATAGGCTAACCCTAAGAACTGCCCCCTGGTACTGTGAGATGTGGTATTTAGACCCCCTGGGCTTGCCCCTGACAATCCCTGTATAGGTGTTGGTTAAACAAGGACCAGCTCACCCAGGGGAGTTCGGTACCATGACCCAGTGGGTCCACTCTAGGGCGCCTTCCCCCAGAAGCGTGACACTATTTATCATTACCAGTCATTTAGGACTACATTAGATCATTCAGAGACCCTCACTGAACTTCTGGAGTGAGTTTGCTGCACTGAAAGTAAAGTGGCCGAATAATATTGCACGCCCCACATTTCAGTTTTCTGTTAACATTTTTTTTAAAATATGCCATAAATTTCGTTCCACCTCACGATTGTGTCCCACTTGTTGATTCTTCACAAAAAAATTAGAATTTATATCTTTATGTTTGAAGCCTGATGTGGCAAAAGGTTGAAAAGTTCAAGGAGGCCAAATACTTTTACAAAGCACTGTATTTCTCATACAGACCCCACCCTCTCCCTCTCTGCTCCTCATATAACCCCCATCCTCACTCCCCAATTTGCTCCACATACAGCCTTCAACCTTCCCCTGTTTGCTCCTCATACAGCCCAAATCCCCAAAATTTACTGCTTATACAGCATTTATCCTCCCCCTCATTTGATCCTCATGCAGCTCCACCTCTCCCCATATGCTTGTTCTACAGCCCCAACCCTCTCCCTGTCTGCTCCTCATACAGCCCAATCCCCCCTGTTGGCTCCTCATACAGCCCCCGTCCCTCCAGTTTGCTCCTCATACAGCTCCTAACTACCGTTTGCCCCTCATACAGTCCCAACCCCCCCAGTTTGCTCCTAATACAGCGCCTATCCCCTGTTTGCTACTAATACAGCCTCAATCCCCCAGAGTGTTCCTCTTACAGCCCCTTGCTTGCTTCTCATACAGTCTCCATAACCCCCTGTTTGCTCCTCATACACCCCCACCCTCTCTGCTTCCCCTAATAACATTGATCTTTGATTCCTTCAGCTCCTGTATGGAACACTTTTCACCAGATGTCTGCCGCCTCTTCAGGGCCACAAAGAGACATCAGCTTGCTCCTTTTACAGCACCCCACCTCCCCCCTTTTGTTCCTCATACAGCCCCAATCCCCCTGTTTGCTCCTCATACAGCCCCAAATCCCCAAGTTTGCTCCTCATACAGCCCCAATCACCCCTGTTTCCTCCTCATACAGCCCCTATCTTCCATTTGCTCTTCATGCAGCCTCAATCCCTCCAGTTTGCTCCCCATATAGCCCCTATCCTCCCCCTATTTGCTCCTCATACAGCCCCAATCCTCCCAGTTTGCCCTCATACAGCCCCTATCCTCCCCAGTTTGCTCCTCATACAGCCCCTATCCCGTGTTTTCTCCTAATACAGCATCAATCCCCCAGATTGCTCCTCTTACAACCCCTGCTTGCTCCTCATATAGTCCCCATAACCCCTGTTTGCTCCTCATATACCTCCACCCTCTCTCTTCCCCTAATTATATTGATCTTTGGTGTCTTTAGCTCCTGTATGGAGCACTTTTCATCAGTCATCTGCCACCTCTTCAGGACCACAGAGAGACAGCAGCATGATCAACTGTGGTATGGTTAGTAATGAACATGACGAACATTTCCATCAAGAGATTGCAACAATGGAACAAAGATACCAGGGAAAATGGTCCACTACCATGTTGGCTGAACACTGCTGGACACTCCCCAGAGATGCTCCTGAAATGCTGTACAAGCGACAGGCAAAGAAGTGTAAAATGTAAACACGCAAAACCCCTGCGCTCAACTGATTTTACTCCCAAAATGGTAGAGCTGCACTGAAAATGAGATTCTGCGTGTCCGGGTCTCAGAATTAGAGACAAACTGAGCAAGAGCAAGTCTTCATAATGGTTCCTCTACAAGTGGAGGATGGAGGTTGTAGTCCTTTCCAACACCTCTCCATGGTGGTGCTGGAGGCGTGCAGAGCAAAGGAACCTGTGGCGGGAACCGCTCACCGCGAGGGTCTCCAGGTGCTCTGGCCAGCAGCAGACCAAGATACCTTCTCTCGCAAGAGTTCTGCCGAGTAGTGACGTTCCCCATCCTCCAATTGTAGAGGAACCAATATGAAGTAAGTGCTAAGATAAGCACAACTTTTTAACCTGTTATCCAACTTAACTAGGAGTGTTCACACTCAGTTTTTGGGGAGGCACCAGGGAGTCTGATACAAGATTCATTCTTCTCATGTACCAGTTCAACCCTGCAGAAACTTCTTGTTGCCAGAAGTGCGTGTAAACCAGTAGATCATTAGTATCGTGCTGTGCCACCTCAGGAAGACTTTCACTGGCTCCATAAAGAACATGTATCTGACACCAGAAAAATCTATTAAGGGTTTATACTTAGAAGCACTATAGGACAGGATACAAAAATCATTCTCCCTGTGCACTACCTTAACCTTGCAGATAGACCTTGTTGCTGGCAGTATTTGTAAAATCAGAAGACCATCGTTTTCTTGTTGTGCCACACCAGGAAGACTCCCACTGGCTCCATAAAGAGCAGCTATTTTACAATAGAAAAGACATTTAAGGATAAAAGAGTCTTTCATTTACATTACTTTTAATTCTTAATTATTCATTATTCATTTTTGATTTCTGATTGCAGCTGTGCTGCCTGTCTGCATCTATTCACACTACAAAGAGGTAACACCAACACCTGGTATTTTTTCTCTCAAACCCTAAATTTACACCTATAGACCTTGAATCCACATTTTAAATCACAATAGCAATTGTTCTGTGTATAGAGGTGTGTGTGTGTGTGTGTGTGTGGGGTTTACGACTTGATTTTTTACAGTTAAGCTAGGGTCACACTTAAAACCTGAATTGCGTTCACCGCATCCAGATCCGGATGCGGTGAACGCAATTGCGGTCACACACATTTTCAACAAGGATCCTGAGGTGCTGTACTGTAAAATGCTTAGGCAAAGTGCCTATCATAGTGGTCCTGATGCTGCAGCCGGTGGCTTGTAATAGAAAGTATAGAAGAAAGCCGACAATTGAAGCTCAGGGGTTAACAGCTAAGTGGACAGCTGAGTGGACAGCATGTCTCTAGGGGGGTGGACACCCCCTAGAGACATGAAGGGCATAATTATTTTTAATATTAAAGGTTTTGAAAACAGTTAAACACTTTGCTTATCCCGGCAGCGGTTGCCGCATTGCTTAGGATTACACATCCTGAGCAATCCGGTTACCACATTGCGGGGCTTAGAACCTCTCCGAAAACTGCAGCCTGCATGATTTTTGTGAAGCAATCCAATTTTTATAATAGGCTCCTATGAGGAGCATTTCCTGATCCGGTTTTGAGCTTTTTAAAAGCTCAAAACCGGATCAGGTTTTAAAAAAAAACCTGAAATGTGACCCTACCCTTATTCACCATCGACCTATTACTATTGGCATTCACTATGTGATGTAAACAATAATTGCAGATTACAAAAAAACTAGAGCCAATTTTGCATTTTCACTCTTATATTCATGTTGAGCATAAAAAATTGATATGAAATGACTAATCTTATTTCAGTAAGGCTGCAACAAACAAATTTTCACAAAAGTCATGTTAGGCTGCTTTCACATCAGCAGTAAGTGTAATTCGTGCAGATCCGACAGATGTTGCTGCACCTACCGATTCAGCCGCGCAACGGCCGACGGGCGGCACTGATCCGACAAGTCCTATTCATTCTCTATGGGGTTTGCAGTCAGGTGCGGCAAGTGTGATTTTGTCGGCCATTATGCGGCAGATTCGGCAGGTGCAGCGACATCTGCCGGATCAGCCGCTGATTACATTTACCGCTGATGTGAAAGCAGCCTAACATGACTTTTGTGAATATTTGTTGACCAGTGTTAGGCATGATCGTACTGTTTCTCACAGATATAATTCAATACCTATTCAAAAGATCTCAATTTTTCATCTTTCCAAAACTGATATAACTTACACCCAAGATGAACGCAGAGGGTTGAAATCTTTGTAACCAATGTTCATTGGTCTAATAAGAAGTTGAATAAATCAATGTTTGGATCACCTGTAAAATATTTACTTCTCTGTAAGGGGTAAGCCTTAAAACATGACCATAATCTCAATTTGCAGACATTGCAGTTTGGCGTATTGCCCCTCATCAGTGCCGAGAATGAGGACCCTCTTAGCCTCTCATACAGCCAGATCAGTTTTCACACTTTGCACTGATGTGAGGCAATACCCCAAAACACAATGTCTGCAAATTGAGATTATGGAATTGTTTTTATCCTAAATCATATGACAAGGCTTGTTAAAGGGTCAATATTGACTTTTAGGATTGCTTCTTCCAATAGGTCACACTAGTGTTCATCTTCTTCCGTTCTCAAGAGACAATTTGCAGATTTCTTTGTAGGATGTGTTGGACAAAGTTGGAGCATAGCCAGAAGTATTCTGATGTGTAAATTGGATTGTGGCCAAAATCTACTATATAATCTCCTAATCGTGTCTGTCTGAAGCCAAAATCACGCGCTAGCGCTCATTGGTCGCCAGCAGACGCGGTGGCCATCAAGCGCAGCGTATACAAAAGAGGCAAACGGCTTTCCTCTAACCCCCCCAATCCTCCTGCCCTGCCCGCACTTTCCCCCCCTCCCCAGCTCTCCTCTCCAGGATGTCACGCCTGTGCTCCCCGGCTGTGTGTGCAGGGTTAGTGTCAGGCCCCGTCCCCACTCTCCTCCTCCCCCGCATATTGCTCCTCTGCTCCCTGGATGTGTGGGTGGGGTTAGTGTCAGGCCCAGCCCCTGCTCCCCTCCTCCCAGGGATGTCATTCCTGTGCTCCCCGGATGTCCGCACTGATGATGCCGGCGATGGCGGTGCTGAGTGTCCCCGGACTGTGCCGGCTCCTGCTGCTGCTCTCTGCGGTGCTGCTCCCGGGCCGGGCGCACCTGTATGATGTGGATGACCCGCTGGGATGGCCAGGGGACGGAGAGGTGAGAGCCTGTGTGTGTGTGTGTGTCTGTGAGTATGAGTCTGTGTGTGTCTATGTCTGGGTGTGTGTGTGTCTGGCTGTGAGTGTGAGTCTGTGTGTGTATGTGTGTGGGTCTGAGTCTGTGTCTAGGTGTGACTCTGTGTGTGAGTCTGCTACTTCCTTCCCCTGCATGTGCTGTTTCATCCTCCATCCTCATTCCCATGCCGCTCTGTGCTCTGTCCTTCCCTTGCCGCTCCGTCCTCCCCCTGCTGCTCCGTCCTCCCCCTGCCTGTGCTGCTCTGTCCTCCCCCACTCCACTGCTTGCTCATCCTTCCTTTGTCCTCCTCCCCGCCGCCACTCCATCCTCCGTCTTCCCCTTGCCTGTGCTGCTCCGTCCTCCTCCCACCCGCCGCTCTGTGCTCCGTCCTCCCCCTGCCGCTCCGTCCTCCCCCTACCTGTGCTGCGCCATCCTCCCCCACCCCGCCGCTACCTCCTCCGTCTTCCATCCTCCTCCCCCCTGCCTCTCTATCCTCCCTCCTCTCCCCACCAGTTCATCCTCCCCCTACCTGTGCTGTTCCTTCCTTCGCCGCTTTGTCCTCAAAGTCCCTCCCTATTTAGCCCTCACCGCCTTCCCCATGCAATCCCTATTTCTATATTCTAGAATACCCAATGCGTTAGAATCGGGCCACCATCTAGTTAGATTATAATCATGCTATATTAAACCAAGGTGTGTTTCATTTGTAACTTTATTTCTATCTATTTTGATATGATGAAATCTAACACAATTTTCACTGATGTGTACATGTATATGAGCTCCTCAGTAAGTTCTAAATTTAATTACAAATTATCCAAACTTTGAAATAATATTACAGGTAAAAAAGTGTAAAATTTTTGAACATTGAGAGGTGACTTTTTTATACTTTCAATCGCTGAACTCACAAACATTTAGTAAAAAAAGAAATCAGAGGTGCAATGAGTGTACCTGTATGAGTATTTTTAGCCTGCCTAGTGTGGTAGCGCTCACCTTGCTACCACACTAGTCTTCCCCGACGTTTTGGGCAGCGTTGGCAAAACGCAGGCATTTTGCGTTTTTGAAAACGCACATGCGTTTTGCATGCGTTTATATATGCGTTTCCATTAAAATCAATGGAACCAAAAATGCTAGCGTGTTTATGTGTTTTTAGCGGTAAAAACGCCTAAAAACGCAAACTAAGCAAAACGCAGACTATTCTTAGTTGTGAAAACACACAACTTTAAATGGAAAGCAATGGTCTGTAGGAGTGCTAAAGGAGGACCAGGAATGTTAATAAGATATATAACTTAACTTTATCCTTCCTCCGTATCCCACTGTGGGATGCGGAGGAAGAATAAAGTTAAATTATATATCCTACTAAGAGTCCTGGTCCTCCTTTAGCGCTCCTACAAACCACTTTCTTGTGCTGCTGTCCACTTCACAAACATTGACTCCATAAACATAACTCCCTGCTTACCAGCGCTGCTATCACCACAGCTCCTATTCACGCGGCTCATTCAGGAGCCGCGAGATAACGGCGCCATAAGCAGAGAGTTAACTCCAGCAGCTCCTGCGTGAGCCACTCATTCAGGAGCCGGCTCATACTGGAGCCAAGTGAACGGTAATCGGGTAGTTACAGTGGTGATTGGAGATCACTGTTACTATGGTAACCACTCATTAGGTTACTATGGCAATGGTAGCAGTGGTGACATCATTACCATGCCGCAGTCTCTGCTCACTCATTGAGTGATCAGCAAGCACAGGGAGTGAAGCAGTTTCCCTCCCCATGCTGATATAGCAGAGCTGCATCAATTGAAGAAGCCAAAAGACCAGGATCGTGGAGGGGTGCATGGAAGGAATAAAAGAGGGCGTCCCTAAGCATGTCTGTGTATTTATTTCTAATAAAGTATTTTTTCTCTATGTGGTGTCTTTTTTAAAACCTTTATTGGAGATTCTTAATGGCCAGGTCTAACTTGACCCGACATTAAGAATCTCAGGGCTTAATATCAGCTGGTAAAACAAAGCTGGTATTAACCTCTTATTACCGAGCATGCCATCTGCCACCAGGGCCACTGGAAGAGCCTGGTAAAGCGCCTGGAAATGGCATTTCTTTTAAACGTGCCATTTACAGAGGTGGCTGCGGGCTGCTATTCTTTAGCGTGAGGGGGCCCCTAAAACAATGGGCCCTCAACCTGCTGAGATTAGGCAGCTGAGGGTGGCAGGTTGCAGCTGTCTGCTTTCATCAGACTACACTAATGTGTTTGGCAACCAGGCACAATCAAAGTCCAGATTGTGGGAAATGCACTCTGACTGCAACAGCATTACAAAGTTCACAGAGTGTGAGCATCTGTTATTGGCGGTTTGTCTGACAGTGCAGTGAATATGCAAGTAGTTTAATAGGCTGCTCCAGAAGTGATTCAGCAGGAGACTGAGTGGCCCAGGGGCAGCAGCAGGAGTCTGGTAAGCCCAATCTACCTCTATCTATCTATCTATCTATCTATCTATCTATCTATCTCTATCTATCTATCTATCTATCTATCTATCTATCTTCACTAGATTCTGTCACAGCTGTATGGCAGAAGAGTATACAGACAGTTACATCATGTCTGTATACTGCTCCCGTGCATTCTGAGCATGTTCTCAGCCATCTCTGCCTTTTTACAGCCTCCCCCCCAGACCTCATTACCATTTGATTAGGGTGTCTTTCTTTTCTTTGGTTATACTGCGCCTGCCATTATCAAAGATGAATATGGCCTTACTATGACTGGCAAGTAATCCCAGCATGTTTATTGGCTGAAAATCAGTCAGGAAACATGCAATTCAGCTCACTCGAATATCACGAGTAAAATCCAAAAAAGTCGCTGAGTGAGGAGTATCCTGAATACTGTACTATCCGTGCGAGTATCGAATAGTAAAGAGTATGCTCGCTCATCACTAAGGATGGCGTATTCAAAACAAAAATGAAAGAGGTTGAGAAAATAGTTTGGGATTCTTTTAATGAAGTCATTAAGAAATTTCTAGGTAACAACAAAGATTCAAAATTTATGTCCATCGTGGAGAACATGCTGAAATATTCCAAAGCCTTAGGGTGATGAATTTGAAGTTACATTTTTTACATTACCTTTTGGACTGTTTCCTGAAAACATTCGTGCTGTTCGCAAAAGCAAGGAAGGAGAAGTATTTTAGATGAAATGTAAATATGATGTAGAACTACTACTGTATTCTTTACAGAGAAGATTTGCAGGTCTTTAATGCAGTATCAAAAGAAGTTTTGAATACAAAAGGAAAAAGTGCAAAAATTAGTTTCCAATACAGTCGCAGAATAATTTCATAATTTTTATATACTAGATGGTCGATGACAATGCATCGATTAGCAGAGCGAGTCCTGACTCAATGCGCTTCGCGCAATCTTACGCTGCTAAGCGATCGCAGCCGCCGGCATAGCGAGTCGCTTAGAGCTGCTCGCAATGGCGCTGCGCGCAAAGCTCTCGTATCAATACACTATCGCACGAGAGCGGGCTCAAAAGGCAAACCATCGGTTAATAAGATATATTGTGTACATTTTAGCACTATAAATTTTGTTCATCTCACTTGTATGAAATTTCACACTATTTTAGTGCAAAATCCATATGTGATAGTTAAAAAGAGAAGTTTTTTTTAAATCAGGGTATAAGAAAATCAGTCATTGGATTTGAAACAAATTTCAGAAAGGCTAGGGTTACATTTGCTGTTTTGTTTTCAAAACCAGATCTGGTTTTGACCATTAAAAATGGTCAAAACTGGATTCGGTTCCGCAGCCATAGGCTGCAATAGAAAAACCGGATTGCACTTAAAGGGAACCTGACCCCTCCAAATCACCCCCAATCCTATGAATTCCTGTCCCTGCACCATGATAGATCATTATTAGTGATCCTTTTCTGTAAAAAATGCGTGGTGTAACATTGCCAAAATCCACATTTTTCACTTACATATCTGCGACTTCTTGGCCCTGAATAAGTCTCAGGGTGTTCCTTGAAAGACTCTAAGCCCTCCTGAGCCACTCATTATCACGCCCCGATGGGCGTGATAAATAATCCTAGTCCTCCTCGCCCTGCTGTATGGGCGTAATAGCCGGTGTGACGCTAGGGTCACATTAGGAAGGCAAATTGCGGTTACCCTGGATGCGGTAATCGCAAGTGCCTTCAGACACATTTTTGGAAAAAATGTGTCTTTATCTCTGCATGCGGTAACCGGATTGCTCAGGATGTGGAATCTGGAGCAATCAGATTATTGTATGCTTTGTTCATCCCTGCTGCTGCAAGGATGAACAAGGGGTTAATCTTAATAATAGATGTGTGCAACATATCTCTAGGAGGTGCCCATCCTCCCTAGAGACATGCTGTCCACACAGGTCAGCATGTGAGGGGTTAATATGTGGAATTATAGTCTTGCCGGCTATTGTCGGCATTTACAATTTTATGAATGAAACCCGGCGGCTTCTCACTGTGGAGGAGATGCAGTACGTAATCTTCGTACTGTATCTGCCGCTGTCCATGGTCCTAAAAGCTTTAACATTAGGTCTATGGTGGTGCGTTTCGTTTTGGGTGCATTATAAAAAAGCATGCCTTTTTTAACATGGGGCCCTATGGGAGACGCATGCATTAACGCATGGTACATATAGGTACCATGCATTAACGCATGCGTTTTTTAGATGCAAAAATGTAATTTCCCAAAAACGGAACCTGGTTTTGGAAAGGGGAAAAACTGATGGGCATGTGTGGCCCTGGTCTATCTGCACTATGCATGCTTCTAATGCATGTATGCAGAGAAATCAGAAGTAGGCTACTAGCGGGAACACAGTGCTACTATTATTAGAAGTCAGAACACATACAAAGATTTACCCTAATTTCTTTGCCTTAGAGGCCTTTCACACCTGCGTTTTTTACCTGATCTGGAAGATCAGGGAAAAACCTGATTCTTACAGGATTCATTTTTTTGCCCATTCACTTCAATGATTTCAGGTAGAATCTTGTTGCTTCAGGTTTTTTCCTGAAATCATTAAAGTGAATGGGCAAAAAAATGAATCCTGTAAGAATCAGGTTTTTTTCCTGATCTTCCAGATAAGGAAAAAAACACAAGTGTGAAAGGCCTCTTACCTAGTTGGCTGACCTTGCCGGGAAGGGGATATGGATTTCTTCATCAGTTTGAGATGAACTCTCCTAAAGAGGAGAACCTCTTTGTAACTGAACTTGTGCGCAGCCAACCCTAGTCTGTTCTCAATCTGTCCCATTGTTTCTACCCATAGTATATAGCAGAGGTGACTGTTGTAGCCATTTTTCTCCTTGGTCATCCATTGCTGCCTGCATCACCATTATCGATTCATCTAGGGTTTTTGATACCATTTTCTTCACCCATGGGACTACACAACAAATGACTGAGGCAAATACAACCAAGATGCAGATGACAGCCATCCCTACTTTAACCAATGTACTTTTTTCCCCACTCAACCAACTAAACCAAGTGTCTCATGGTTCCTGTACCCCAGAATTGTGTGCTAACTCTTCGGAAAGGTCAGTTAGCCCTTTCAATGCTGTTGTTATGCTCCCATCTGGAGCTGCGTTGTTAGATATGAAGGTGCAGCAGTTAGTTTGCACACCCCATCCCTTTCTGCTAGGATCATGTCTAATGCCACTCTGTTTTCATAGGCCATTATGGATGTAGGTCATAACTGATCTTTCAGCCCCTTAATGGCATCTCTAGTGTAATTTAAAGAGGACCTGTCACCAAACACATATGGTGATCTAATTACAGCATTGAATGCAGCATGTCTGCTACATCCAGGCAAGGGGTCCCCCAGCCCTTGAGCCCCCCTGTATCCCGAGATAACACACTCTGAAAACTTACATTGTGAAGCCAAATAGGAGGTGGCTTGTGGCTGGAGACAAAGGGCAGATTCACACCCCCTGTATGTTTAATCTGCCCAACCGCTGCCTACCTGATGCCAATCATTGTCTCCTTCGTCTGCAGTATAACACAGAGCTTATTTCAGTAATGGCCGCTTAGCCCTGCCCCCTGCGGTGACGTCACCGCCTTTCCCCGCCCTGCTCCGTTGATTAACATGGATTAGAGTGTGGAAAGGCGGTGATGTCAGAGCAGGAGGCCAGCCGCCCCAAATGCAGATAGTTGATCCAGTCCACATTTGTGTTAATTGTTACATAGGGTATAATTGATTCTCCACTCTCCAGGTGGAGCGGTCCAGCCAGCATAAGACCAGCTTTCACAATTTGACCCATACCCCTGGTTTGCTGTGGTGACAGAAATGTACTGTACCTCTGCATGTACTGCATAGATGGGCTGAGGAAAAAATCACTGCATGCTGCGATTGTCTGCGTTTTTTTACAGCACCCAAAAATGCTGCATGCAGCATTTTTTGGAATGGGGGAAAAAAACGCAAGTGTAGTTAAAAAAACGCATGTACACTTAAATGTACCATGTGTTAACGCATCTGCGCTTTTGAAAAAGTGCAAAAAATGCAGGTATGTGTGAACAAGGCCAGTGTGAATTGCAAATTTAGTAAATGCACATAAAATATTAAACAAGTTGAACGTGAATTATATATATATACAGTTAGGGCCAGAAATATTTGGACAGTGACACAAGTTTTGTTATTTTAGCTGTTTACAAAAACATGTTCAGAAATACAATTATATATATAATATGGGCTGAAAGTGCACACTCCCAGCTGCAATATGAGAGTTTCCACATCCAAATCGGAGAAAGGGTTTAGGAATCATAGCTCTGTAATGCATAGCCTCCTCTTTTTCAAGGGACCAAAAGTAATTGGACAATGGACTCTAAGGGCTGCAATTAACTCTGAAGGCGTCTCCCTCGTTAACCTGTAATCAATGAAGTAGTTAAAAGGTCAGGGGTGGATTCCAGGTGTGTGGTTTTGCATTTGGAAGCTGTTGCTATGACCAGACAACATGCGGTCAAAGGAACTCTCAATTGAGGTGAAGCAGAACATCCTGAGGCTGAAAAAAAAGAAAAAATCCATCAGAGAGATAGCAGACATGCTTGGAGTAGCAAAATCAACAGTTGGGTACATTCTGAGAAAAAAGGAATTGACTGGTGAGCTTGGGAACTGTAAAAGGCCTGGGCGTCCACGGATGACAACAGTGGTGGATGATCGCCGCATACTTTATTTGGTGAAGAAGAACCCGTTCACAACATCAAGTGAAGTCCAGAACACTCTCAGTGAAGTAGGTGTATCTGTCTCTAAGTCAACAGTAAAGAGAAGACTCCATGACAGTAAATACAAAGGGTTCACATCTAGATGCAAACCATTCATCAATTCCAAAAATAGACAGGCCAGAGTTAAATTAGCTGAAAAACACCTCAAGAAGCCAGCTCAGTTCTGGAAAAGTATTCTATGGACAGATGAGACAAAGATCAACCTGTACCAGAATGATGGGAAGAAAAAAGTTTGGAGAAGAAAGGGAACGGCACATGATCCAAGGCACACCACATCCTCTGTAAAACATGGTGGAGGCAACGTGATGGCATGGGCATGCATGGCTTTCAATGGCACTGGGTCACTTGTGTTTATTGATGACATAACAGCAGACAAGAGTAACCGGATGAATTCTGAAGTGTACCGGGATATACTTTCAGCCCAGATTCAGCCAAATGCTGCAAAGTTGATTGGACGGCACTTCATAGTACAGATGGACAATGACCCCAAGCATACAGCCAAAGCTACCCAGGAGTTCATGAGTGCAAAAAAGTGGAACATTCTGCAATGGCCAAGTCAATCACCAGATCTTAACCCAATTGAGCATGCATTTCACTTGCTGAAATCCAGACTTAAGACGGAAAGACCCACAAACAAGCAAGACCTGAAGGCTGCGGCTGTAAAGGCCTGGCAAAGCATTAAGAAGGAGGAAACCCAGCGTTTGGTGATGTCCATGGGTTCCAGACTTAAGGCAGTGATTGCCTCCAAAGGATTCGCAACAAAATATTGAAAATAAAAATATTTTGTTTGGGTTATGTTTATTTGTCCAATTACTTTTGACCTCCTAAAATGTGGAGTGTTTGTAAAGAAATGTGTACAATTCCTACATTTTCTATCAGATATTTTTGTTCAACTCTTCAAATTAAAAGTTACAATCTGCACTTGAATTCTGTCGTAGAGGTTTCATTTCAAATCCAATGTGGTGGCATGCAGAGCCCAACTCGCGAAAATTGTGTCACTGTCCAAATATTTCTGGCCCTAACTGTATCTATATATATGTCTCAATGCAGAAGGGAAAACTGGGCACTATCCGTCTGCTACAGTCCATGTAATTTCATGCAATGTGACTGACCGAAGGCTCCAGCACCGTGGGGTGCTCACTATATGTGAAGGTATTCAATAGTATAATAAGATAAGAAAGCCAGTGGCACTCACCAGGGTTGATCTTTAATTCTTTATTACCGCATATTTTCTGCGGGGTGCAAAGACGAGCAGGGGGAGGGAGGTGCTGACACGAGGACGACGGTAACCGTTTCGCGGTTAATCTGCCGCTTCTACGGGTCCTGACCCGTAGAAGCGGCAGATTAACCGCGAAACGGTTACCGTCGTCCTCGTGTCAGCACCTCCCTCCCCCTGCTCGTCTTTGCACCCCGCAGAAAATATGCGGTAATAAAGAATTAAAGATCAACCCTGGTGAGTGCCACTGGCTTTCTTATCTTATTATACTATTGTATCTATATATATATATATACACACTACCGTTCAGACAATTTTGTGTTTTCCATGAAAACTCATACTTTTATTTATCATATGAGTTGCAAAAATGAAAAGAAAATATAGTCCAGACATTGACAAGATTAGAAATAATGATTTTAACTTGAAAGAATAATTTTCTCCTTCAAACTTTCATCAAAGAATGCTCCCTTTGCAGCAATTACAGCATTGCAGACCTTTTGGCATTCTAGCTGTTAATTTGCTGAGGTAATCTTCAGAAATTTCACCCCATGCTTCCTGAGGCCACTCCCACTTTTTGCGTACCATAAGGTCAAGCTTCTCCCACAACAACTCAATGGGTTGTGATCTGGTGACTGCACTGGTCGCTCTATTACACATAAAATACCAGCTGCCTGCTTCTTCCCTAAATAGTTTATGCATAAACTGCGCTGGCCATTCCATAAGGCTAGGGTCACACTTGCGCCTTGGAAGCACTAAAAGCTAGCGTTTTTCACAAGTGCAAGTTGTGAAAAATGCTAACATTAACACTTCCATAGGCTCACATGCAAAAAACCCATGGTCAAAGTGCAATGCGTTTGACGCTAGGTGTTATTGTAAAAGCACCAAAAAATGAGGTTAGAAGCATTTTTGAGGTCGTTTGCAAAAACTCATGCATTTTTTTGATATGGGACTCTATGGGAAACGCATGTATTAACGCTAGCGCTAAAAATGCAAAAAATGTCATAAAAATGGCAAGGGAAAATACAGCATCCTTGAACGCATCCTTCCAAAGGATGCTTGGTCCCAAATGTGACCATAGCCTTACAGATAGAATACCAGCTGCCTGCTGCTTCCTCAAATAGTTCATGCATAATTTGGAGGTGTGCTTTGGGTCATTGTCCAGTTGTAGGATGAAATTGGCTCCAATCAAGCGCTGTCCGCAGTGTATGTCATGGCTTTGCAAAATGGAGTTGATAGCCTTCCTTATTCAAAATCTCTTTTACCTTGTACAAATCTCCCACTTTACTAGCACCAAAGCAACTCCAGACCATCACATTACCTTCACCATGCTTGACAGATGGCTGTCGTATTTAGAATCCCCCATCCTCCCACCGGCAACCCCCACTGTAAAAACCTGATGTCCATTTGATTAAATAAAGTAAGTAAACCCAGAGGATGAGTGTGGCTTCATCTCTATGTTTCGTTAAACCGGATGTTAATATGGTATTTGCAAAGCCATCACAAATACAAGCTTATTAAAGGGACACTGTCAGGTCATTTTTCAGTATGATACTAATATTACCCTTAAATAGTGCCTGGGCAGACCTTTTAAAAACATGTAAAATCATTATTGTACCGTTTGTAGTTTCCATGTTATCAGCATTGTCAGACCCTGCAGGGAGCTCCTGGATTAGTCCTCTCCATTATAACCAAACAGGAATAGTCCTGTGCTGTATAAACTGTCATGTAATTATGCATTCCCTCTCAGCAACTCTCTCCTCCCTCCTCCCTCTCCTCTCCTCCCTCTCAGCAGAACCCTCGTCCTCCTCCCTTTGCTAAAAATGCAGTGTCAGGTTTTAGTAGTTTCTGTTCTGAAGACGACAAAGAGGGAGAGAGATATTGCCGATCTGACTTATCTAGACTCCATCTGTTTCTGTAAGCAGGCATCCTGCTGTGTCAGTTTCTGTGTTGTATTTCACCTCTTTCTTGGCTGCAGACACAGAGAGGAGAATACAGCACCCCCTAGTGATCTCCTATGCAGTGATGTGGTGTGTGAGTATGTGACATGCATATTCATGCATGGGGAGTGGACAGCAGGGATCTAACTGCTCACTGTCACTGTGAGTGACAGATGGAATTAATCTCTTTATTTGAAGTTTACAGAAGATAGGAGGGAAATAGAAATAAATAAAAGAAATACATGAATAGAGAGAGTTTAGAATGAGGAATTAGAAAATGATAGCAGTTACATATGGATTTTTGACCTGACAGTTTTCCTTTAAAGAAAGTAGAATTAGCTATCTTATTTCATAGTTTCATAGCTTTTAACGTTGAAGGTAAACTTAAATCCATTTAGTTCAACTTATCGCTTAACATGTTGATCCATAGGAAGGCAAAAAGAAAAATAACATGCGGCAAACAGTAAGCTTCATATTAGAGTAAAAATTCCTTCTCGACCCCACATACAGCAATCAGACTAGTTCCTTGCATCAGTGCCCTAGCAAAGAATCTAGTATGCATCTAGTGTACATAACCTGTAATCTTATATTTTTCAAGAAAGATATCCAGGCCATTCTTTTAGTAGTGAATCACTGAGTACAACATCATATGGCAGAAAGTTCCATACTCTCACTGCTCTTACAGCAAAGAATCTGCATCTGTGTTTATGATTAAACCTTCTTTCCTCTAGATGTAGACGATGTCCCCTCGTCCCTGTCACAGGCCTAAGTGTAAAAAAATCATTAGAAAGGTCTTTGTACTGTCCCCTCATATATTTATACATTATTATAAGATCACCCCTAAGCCTACATTTTTTCAAACTAAATAACCCCAAGTTTAATAACCTGTCTTGGTATTGTAGACCCCTAAGTCCTCTAATAACCTTGGTTGCTCTTCTCTGCACCTGCTCTAGTTCAGCTATCTACTATATAATTGCCTAGAATTCTACTTCCTGTCAAAAGCCAACTTCCGTGGCTTTGTCCGGAGATAAATGTCCGGAGATAAGTGACGTCACTAGCGTCACCAGCGTCATCTATGCCCGCTCAGGGTGGACCAAGATGGCGGCCCTAAGCAGAGCGGATCTCAGGAAGGTCCGCTGCGCTTAGGGCCGAGCTCCGGCAGACGGAGCGGGCGCGAGCTAGCCGGGAGCCGACCTCGGAATAGCTCCGCGCGCCATGGCGTCATAATTCAAATACACTGTGCTTAGTGTATTAAAGGGGCCATCCCCAACCAGTTCTTAAAGGGGCGGACCCCAACTACTTTTTAAACAGGCGGTCCCCAACCACATCTTAAAGGGGCAGTCCCCAACCATGTCTTAAAGGGCCGGTTCCCAACCATGTCTTAAAGGGGCGGTCCACAACCACGTCTTAAAGGGGCCATCCCCAACCAGTTCTTAAAGGAGCGGACCCCAACCACTTCTTAAAGGGGCTGTCCCCAACCACTTTTTAAAGGGGCAGTCCCCAACCACATTTTAAAGGGGCGGTCCCCAACCACGTCTTAAAGGGGCAGTCCCCAACCACATCTTAAAGGGGCGGTCCCCAACCACGTCTTAAAGGGGCAGTCCCCAACCATTTCTTAAAAGGCCGGTCCCCAACCATGTCTTAAAGGGGCGGTCCACAACCACTTCTTAAAGGGGCCATCCCCAACCAGTTCTTAAAGGGCTGGACCCCAACCACTTTTTAAAGGGGCAGTCCCCAACCACATCTTAAAGGGGCGGTCCCCAACCACGTCTTAAAGGGGCGGTCCCCAACCATGTCTTAAAGGGGTGGTCCACAACCACGTCTTAAAGGGGCCATCCCCAACCAGTTCTTAAAGGGGCGGACCCCAACCACTTCTTAAAGGGGCTGTCCCCAACCACATCTTAAAGAGGCGGTCCCAAACCACGTCTTAAAGGGCAGTCCCCAACCATGTCTTAAAAGGGTGGTCCCCAACCACATTTAAAGAGGCCGTCCCCAACCTCTTAAAGGGGCAGTCCCCAACAACTTTTTAAAGGGCCAGTCGCAACCACGTCTCCCCAACCACGTGTTAAAAGGCCTGTCCCCAACCACATCTTAAAGGGGAAGTTTCCAACCACGTCTTAGAGGGGCGGTCCCCAACTACATCTTAAAGTGGCGGCACCCAATTATGTCTTAAAGGGGCAGTCACCGACCACTTCTTAAAGGGGTGGTCCCCAACCTCTTAAAGGGACAGTCCCCAATAACTTCTTAAAGGGGCTGTCCATAACCACGTCTTAAAGGGGCCATCCCCAAACATGTCTTACAGGAGTGGACCCCAACCACTTCTTAAAGGGGCTGTCCTCAATCTCTTAAAGGGGCAGTCGCCAAACACATCTTAAATAAACAGCCCCAACCACGTCTTAAAGGGGCAGTCCCCAACCATGTCTTAAAGGGGAGGTCCACAGCCACATCTTAAAGGGGCCATCCCCAACCAGTTCTTAAAGGGGCGGACCCCAACCACTTCTTAAAGGGGCTGTCCCCAACCACGTCTTAAAGGGGCAGTCCCCAACCATGTCTTAAAAGGGTGGTCCCCAACCACATCTTAAAGGGACCGTCCCCAACCAGTTCTTAAAGGGGCTGTCCCCAACCTCTTAAAGGTGCAGTCCCCAACAACTTTTTAAAGGGGCAGTCGCAACCACGTCTCTCCAACCACGTGTTAAAGGGGCAGTCCCCAACCACTTCTTAAAGGGGTGGTCCCCAACCTCTTAAAGGGACAGTCCCCAATAACTTCTTAAAGGGGCTGTCCATAACCACGTCTTAAAGGGGCCATCCCCAACCATGTCTTAAAGGAGTGGACCTCAACCACTTCTTAAAGGGGCTGTCCTCAACCTCTTAAAGGAGCAGTCCCCAACCACTTCTTAAACGGGTGGTCCCCAAACACATCTTAAAGAAACAGTCCCAACCACATCTTAATAGGGCGTTCGCCAACCACATCTTAAAGGAGAAGTCCTCAACCACATCTTAAAGGGGCGGTCCCCAACCACATCTCAAATGGGCGGAAGCAAACAATCAGCGATATTGGCGTGGGATTTAAACCGTCTTCGCTGACTGGTCATGGCCGGCTGCGACCAATCAGTGATATTGCCGCAGGATTTAAATGATAATGTATATATTTTATCCCGAAAAAACCTGTGTATTCATTGCATTATTCTTAAATCTTCATAAATAAACTACATACATATTCTAAAATACCCGATGTGTTAGAATCGGGCCACCATCTATTAGTAAATAAAACTATATATGGATTCTAGACTACACGATTCTTTAGAATCGGGCCGCCATCTAGTGTCTTTCTTATACACAGGAGACCAGAATTGTAAACAGTATTCTAAGGGGCCTTTCACACTTGCGTTTTTTTCCTGATTTGGAAGATCAGGAATAAACCTGATTCTTACAGGATTCATTTTTTTGCCCATTCTCTTTAATGATTTCAGGAAAAAACATGAAGCAACAAGATTCTACCTGACCAAATTAAAGTGAATGGGCAAAATACAGTAAGAACGGGTTTTTTCCTGATGTTCCAAATCAGGAAAAAAACGCAAGTGTGAAAGGCCCCTAAGTGTGGTCGCAGTAGTGACTTGTATAGAGGTAAAATTATGTTCTCCTCATGAGCTCACAGACATCCATGAACTCTTTATTTCTAATAAACTCTCATTCCTTGGCATCACAGAGACCTGGCTCACCTCCTCCGACACGGCCTCCCTTGCTGCACTACAATACGGCGGACTCAATTTTTCCCACACACCCCGCCCCTCTGACAAACATGGTGGAGGTGTTGGCATACGCCTATCCGACACCTGCTCCTTAGCCCCTACTCCATTACCCCCTCTGCTACTCTCCCATCTTTCAAAGCCCACTCTGTCCGCATCTTCTCCCCCTGTAACCTCCAGCTAGCTGTCATCTACCACTCCCCTGGATCCATCCCCACCTTCCTCGACCACTTTGCCACCTGGCTACTTCATTTCCTCTCTACTGACATCCCCACCATGATTATGGGCGATTTCAATATCCCCATTGACACTGCCCACCAAACCGCCTCTCAACTTCTTTCCCTGACCTCCTCCTTCGGGCTCTCCCAATGGTCCTCCTCTGCCACCCACAAAGATGGCCACATGCTGGATCTCATCTTTACCCGTCTTTGCTCCCTTACTAATCTCACAAACTCAACCCTCTCCCTGTCTGACCACAATCTGCTGACCTTCTCCTCCCTCACCTCCCCTACTACATCACCTCCTCTCCGCAAACTTGATCATCCCCGCAGAAATCTAAAACACATTGATCTACACTCACTCTCAGAATCCCTCCTCCCTCTCGCCAACATAACATCTATACGTGACACAGACACTTCCAACACCCTCTACAACATCACATTAACCAAGGCCCTCGACCTAGCAGCCCCCCTCACATGTCATGCTCCACGCACTAATAGGCAACCCTGGCACACCACCCTCACTAAAGACCTGAGATGGGCATCCAGGGTCGCCGAGAGGCGATTTCAATAATCCCCATTGACACTGCCCACCAAACCGCCTCTCAACTTCTTTCCCCGACCTCCTCCTTCGGGCCTCCCAAGGGCCTCCTCTGCCACCCACAAAGATGGCCACAATGCTGGATCTCATCTTTA
>JARQOC010000005.1:206967985-206982579 GCA_033576535.1 Allobates femoralis
TGCCAGCGGCTGAGCAGGAACACCAGCCACCGATAAGTATAAGTAAAAAAATCAACTTACAGTGCAAAAAAATCAGTCATCTCTTAGTCCAGATCCTGAAAAATAAAAACATCAGGGTTTTCAGAAAATGGCGTCAAAAGTGGATTTTTTTCAAAATCTATTTTTTTCAGTTATTAAATTGAAAGAAAACTATACATGTTTGGTTTCTATGTGCTCATACTGACCTAGAATGTGATACTGCCAGGTCAGTTTTACGTTTTGGTGAACATCGTAAATAAAAATAAACCTTAAGAAAAGAAGTATATACACAAAATGTGCGAAAATACCCTGCAATAAATAAATAAAAAGTAAGTGCTATAAAAACACAGGGTACTTAGTACATACTGTACATTCTTGCAAAAAGGTACAAAGCCATCCCACCACATCAAGGTGTACCCACTTTGGGATGGTCGGTTTATTTATGGCAAATAACAAAACAAAGAATAATTGTGGAATTGCACTTTTTTTTTACAATTTCACAACACTTGGAAATTTTTCCCATTTTTCAGTACAAAATGTGGTAAAATTAATGTTTTTTTTTAAAAGTACAACTCATCCTGTAAAAAAATAAACTCTCATATGGCAGTATTGACAAAAAAATAAAAAATGTATGGCTCTTCAAAGAAGGGGTGGAAAAACTAAAGCACTCAAATGGAAAATCACGGGGTGGTGAAAGGGGTAATGTATTAGTGCAAAAGGATGGAGTATTATGGTAGGGGTTAAAATATTTTTTATTAGTTGCAAAGTTAAGAATGGTTGTGGATGTACGTTTCTTTCCTCCATGCTATTTAAAACCAGAGTATGCATTATGGACATGAGTAACAAGTACCATGAATAGCGATTGCAAATACTTCATGCTTTAAAACTGCTCACCACTTTGACATTCTATGTTCGCTCTAAATGCATGGGTACTTGTAGTCAGCCATAGGTCTAAACAGATGCTAGGCCAACTTCTTCTGGTTGATTTTCCAAATCCTGCTTAATACCTGGGGACATAAAAAGTACCAGTACACAAGGTATTTCTGGTCATCTCATTTTACAGTGCCTAGATTGGTTTAATTTATACTGGCTCATCTAATGTTGGCGAATTAGAACATGCAGAAAGGGCGTAACTACAACAGGTGCAGGGGTTGCAATCGCACCCGGGCCCTGCAGCCTTGGGGGGCCCCAAAAGTCCCTTTGGCCTATCGAAAATGAGTAATACTATTAAAGATTTGCAATAATTGGGGGCCTCGTTGGAGCTTTCGCATCGGGGCCCCTGGGCCTGAAGTTACGCCACTGACATGCAGGATGGGATTTGGTGAACATGATTTGCTTTTGAACTTGTGATTTTATTATATCCATATGCTTCTCAGTAATGTTATGCAGTTTTAGCATCACTACATTATAATAAATTACATATTGATATAATATTACATATTATATTTTCACTTCTTGTCTAAAATGTTATTCTATTAAAACATATTTAGTTTGCCGCTCTGCTTTCAACATGTTCATAGATTTAGAAGCAATAATGCAATGTAAGCAGGGACTGACTTGTTAGTAAAGTAGTTTCCAACATTATTACATCAATGTTGTTTTCTACAGCTGGGCTAGACCACAAAAAGATGACAGAATATGACTTATTGATATTTGATGTCAGGGTGAAAATAAAATATTTGCTAAACCTAAAATCTATATATTGATGAAAAGGTGTCATTTAATTGGTTACACCACATGTTGGATCTGTGGGACTGTGCAAATTAATGCATTTGAAACAATTTTATGCCTAGCTTATATTATGTTTTTGGTTGGTTTTGTCATTTTGTTCTTTTGAATGAAAGAACACACAGATTAAGAAACCTCCCGATACAAAGTCAGGAATGTGTAATGATATAGCTAGTAGTAAAGTGCTTCCAAACCAACTGTACAGAAGAATAGGTGAAAATGAGTAATTTCTCAAAATGAAAAAAGGTCCAAATCCCCTGTGATGGTATGGATATTGAGCTCTAGATACTCCTGCACCATCCTCTCCAGTCGTTCACTATGTGTCAGACTTGTACTCAGTTTTGCCGGTGGGCTAGTTTAAAAAATTGGTCAAAGGACTCCAAGAAATTGCTTCTGACAGTTAATCTACAGCTGGTAATGTTTATATGCTAACAACTTTATGTCCCCTGGGGTAGAAGTGTAGATCTGCGATGTGTACGGTGTCCCTCACTGCTATCTTGGGGAAAACCAGTCCTAAGATTGTCTACCAGCTTTTTTTGATGCTCCAGCATCTGCGTGGCCCAATCCAAGGCAGGAAGCATCTGTACAACTGCACTCAGCTAAACTGTCATGATTGTGTCTGTTAAGCTTGTCTATTGTTTCCAACAGCATTAAGAACTTTAAATGCTAAGTAAGGGTAGGGTCACATTGAAAACCTAGATTGCATTCACCGCATCCGGATCCGGATGCGGTGAATGCAATGCCGGTCGCACACAGTTTTTTTGAAAACTGTGTGCAGAATACCGCACTGCGGTCACCGGATGGCTCAGGATGTGTAATCCTGAGCCATCCGGTAACTGCAGAGTGTGCGGATCCCGGCTATTGACGGGACCCGCAACCGTAATAAAGAATGAAATTGCTGACCTAAATGACTGATAGAGGTCTGTAGGGGGGCTTAGACCCCCTACAGACCGGGCTCCCACTTCCATAGTGTTCTTCACCAATTTCGCACCGGGCACGGGCTCCTCGGAGCTGTGTGCATGTCAACCAAGGTGCCCCCCCCCATCACTATACAGGGGTGCATAGACCCCTCTAATACAATTATGCTTACATTGATGTGTTTTACACAAAGAATAATCACAATTGCATTGTTAATTATATATTTACATGTGTCCGGAGCCAGAGTCCAGTGATTTCCAGGGGCGGGGCTGTGTGCAGCAGCCTCCGCCCGCTCCTTCTTGATGGCCGCCCCCTCTGGCCGTAATCCAGTCTTGTGAGGGCGGCCTCGTCGTTAAAGGGGCGTGGCTAACCGCGGCACATAGTTAGTGCCGCGGTTAGCCACGCCCCTTTAACGACGAGGCCGCCCTCACAAGACTGGATTACGGCCAGAGGGGGCGGCCATCAAGAAGGAGCGGGCGGAGGCTGCTGCACACAGCCCCGCCCCTGGAAATCACTGGACTCTGGCTCCGGACACATGTAAATATATAATTAACAATGCAATTGTGATTATTCTTTGTGTAAAACACATCAATGTAAGCATAATTGTATTAGAGGGGTCTATGCACCCCTGTATAGTGATGGGGGGGGGGCACCTTGGTTGACATGCACGCAGCTCCGAGGAGCCCGTGCCCGGTGCGAAATTGGTGAAGAACACTATGGAAGTGGGAGCCCGGTCTGTAGGGGGTCTAAGCCCCCCTACAGACCTCTATCAGTCATTTAGGTCAGCAATTTCACTCTTTATTACGGTTGCGGGTCCCGTCAATAGCCGGGATCCGCACACTCTGCAGTTACCGGATGGCTCAGGATTACACATCCTGAGCCATCCGGTGACCGCAGTGCGGTCCCGGTAAACGCTGCGAAAACTGCTGCCTGCATGATTTTAAACGCAGGCAGCAGTGCCGGATCCGGCCACCGGATGGCTTGTGAAGCCATCCGGTGTTTTGCATCGGCTTCCATCAGGAGCGTTTCCTGGTCCGGTTTTGAGCTTTTTTAAAGCTCAAAACCGGATCAGGATTTAAAACAAAAAACGCCAATGTGACCCTAGCCTAACCAAAAATTCAGCATTGCAATTTCAGTTCCCAGCTAAGCAACCGGTGCTATTTTCATAAACCTATTCACTGGTTCTAGTTGGTAGCAGTTATATTCTATAATGAACATCTAAACTATATCATACTACTGGCTGTAAATCAACATGCTATTCACAGAGGTACAGCACTCTGCATAAATATGAATATTGCAAAGGTACATTTGTATTTAAAAAACTTGCAGAACATTGACGTTTAGTGTTTTATCACAAACAAAAAAAAACATTTTGACACTATTTATACCATTTGTGTTGTTTAAAAGCTGAAATTTAAAATTGCAATGTAAAAATCATTTTTAATATGACTTTTCATTCAGGTCAACGATCCATATTGATTCCTGGATTCACTTGGCACAGATGGAATTCTTGACAGTAAGATTCTTTCATGCTCACATTTTTTCCAGGAAAGTAGATGACTGTATGTTTTATAGTAGAAAAATATCCCTGTTTCAGCTACATTAACTTAATGGAGAGGTCATGCGTTAATGTAATCATATGTCAACATGAGCTTATAATGTACAACATATCAAATGGATTTGCAAAAATTCTCCACAATGCTATCAATTAAAGCTATATATTACCTATGTACCTATGCCAGTTATATTTCCTAAACCCTCTTATGGCTACAATAACTGCAATTTAAAGCATACCAGTCATATGGAGTAATAAAGCCATAATACATTTAAAGGTTAAAAATCACATACTGGTAATTTATTCATACTTATAGAGAAAAGGCACTCAGGTTCCTTTACATAAAACTGTTCATATACATATTTCTTTTTACAAGCAATCTATAAAATGAATTATTCGGAAAGGCAATATTTTTATTTAAAAAAAAACTCATTCTCACATGAGAACACCAAGGTATGTAAAGGAATTGGTAAATTATTTTTTGTTGGTATACTTTGATTAAAAGGAGTTCTCAGGTGTTTCTCATTTTCCCATTTTTGTCTGCTGTATTACAATCTAGGTTAATTTTTATATGTTTACCTTTCATTGCACTTTTTTGTCGGCTATACCTCTAGGTGCGCTTGTCTTAAGGAGTTCTGCCCTTCAGCAGTTTGTTAGGCTGGCTTCACACCATGGTTTTTGCCTGTCCGTCTGGATCCTGTAATTTGCAGTAAAAGACGGACTGGCAGGAATGTGTGCAACCGGATAGCAATTATGCCTCTGGATTCGGTTTTATACAGGATTCATTTTCCCCCACAGAAAAGCTGCAGCAAGTCATGCAGCCATAGGAACTAATGTTAACCTTCCGTCAAGCCTACAACCTGCAATGAGACCTGGTCCACCGCCCTGCGACTGGCATTTCCCCCTCCTACTGTATCCCCACCCGCCCCTCGTAGACTATGAGCCCTCGCGGACAGGATTCTCTCCCCTTGTACTTGTATGACGTGACTTGTACTTGTACCTGTATGACGTGAGTGTCAAAATGTATTGTGCTTGTCTGCCCTTTCCTCATGTGAAGCGTCATGGAGCTTAATGGCGCTATATAAATAAATAATAATATGAGAGAGAGAGAGAGAAGAAAGGAAAGAGATCTGGAACAAAAATTGGGCTGGGAGGATTATTAAAACAGTTCTGAGCATGCTCAGTGACTAAAGCCAGATCCGAGAAACAATTCTAATTTTTCCCAGATCTGGCACCATAGTCTCCCATTATATGTTATCTGGATTAGTTTGTGTCCGGTTTTGTCCGGTGTGCCCAAAATGGTGCAGTCTCAGATTCTGTGTCCCGGAAAAAAAACAGGAGAAAAACAAATCCACTAAATTCACTAAAACGGATGGTCATATATGACCAATCCGACACCATAGGGATACAAAACCATAGGGAGGCAAAACCAGATCCCTGCCTATCCTTTTAAAACTGGATAGACCTGGATCCCAAAAACTGTGGTGTGAAGCCAGCCTTATATTATTACACAATACATGGTGTAAAGAATACATTTCACAGAATGCAAATGAACCACATAAGCTTTTTTTTCAGGCATTAAGGTTGTCTAGGATTGGCACAAAAGTCTGCAGTCATTCTACATCACTGCATACTTATAAATCCTCTCAGCACGCATAGTGTGCTGAATTAGTGTTCTCAGGTGTAGGGAGCAGGTTGTCATGTGACAACAAGTACGTGATATCCATACTTACTTCCACATTCTCGCTAGACATTTTCTGCTTTGTTCATGTCAGTTATATTGAGCAAAGCCACAAAAGAATAACATAGAATGTAAAAAGGGCTTATTATGTATTACCCCTGCCATCTTAAAGGGGTTGTCCACTACTAAGACAACCCCTTCTGAATCCTCTTGTTTCCTCCCATAAAAATAAAAAAGCCTGTACTCATCTTATGTGCTGCCGCCGTTCCAGTGCTGTTGGTAATCGTGGTTCGGGGCTCACGTAACATTGTGACTTCATGATAGCTCTGTGTCCAATCACTGCAGGATTCTGTCTTCACGCCTTCAGACCAAACGAGCAATCAACAGGAAGTGAACGCTGTGCCTACTACTCACGTCCTGTTGATAGCTCGTTTCGTCTAAAGACTGGGTGAAGGAAGTCGGCAGTGATTGGATGCAGGGCTCGCATGACATCACAGTGTCGCATGAGCCCCAAAGGGCTTGGGGTACTCGGATCTCGGGCGTACTGGTCGGGGATGTCACGGATAGTCATTGCCCTAGTCCGTCACCTTAGGCAGACAATAAAAAGAGAAAAAAATAATAAAATAAAGTTAATAGTGACACCACCTGATGGCACCGGCGCTGCTGGGACCTCCAGAGTGATGGGCGGCAGCAAGGTGTTGTAGCTCCCTACAGGAAGAGCAGAGTCCCCAGGGTGTTGGAAGTAGCTAAGGTGGAATAGGGCAGCGTGGCCTCCGCTGTGAGGTATAAGGCAGATAAACCACAGTTCATTAGAAGGGAACACAGACACTTTGCTCACTCTGAACGGGTACTTTACTCCAGTAATCCGCAGGTTTACAGGGTAATGCAGTTCTTTCAGCTAAGATAGTGGAATGGGTGGTTCTGGTAGTGAGCAGTGTCCCTCCGAAACTCCACTGGTGTTCCTTCGCTATCACTTTCTCTGTCCTTTTCTGTGGTGCCCTGCATAATCCCACTTCTTGAACCAGGACCGTCGGGTGATATGGGAGCCCTTTATCTCTCCAAAGGGAACCCAACTCTGTTTAGTGCTTCTGGTGGAGACCGTGCTTGGTTTAGGGTGGTTGGATCATGCTCCTAAGAAGACATCGACCACACCGGTAATTTGCGGTTCACAGATGGACCTCTGATCCTTGTCTGAGCCGTACCCCGCTTTGGACTGGGCCAGGGTGATTCAGTTACTCTCTATCTGCCCTTTTCTCTTCTGGGTCACCAGGTTGAGGTGCCCTCCCCATTACTTCTCCTCTTCTTCTGCTGTTCTGTTCTACTGTTCTGTACTTCTGCTGTTCTTCACACACTGTTCTTCTACTTCTCTTCTTACCTTCCCCACTCACTTTATAACCAAGCTCTCCTCCCACAGGGACTGTTTACCCTAGTACTGGGCATCTGATTGGTCCCCTATCACTAGGTGGGTGTGTGTGTGAGGTGCTGGAGCTTCAGGCTTCTACTACTCCTTACCAGAACAAAGCATACTTCACCTTCTGTTAGGGGTGCAGTACCCTTTTGTAGCATGCTGACTAGCGGGGCGCTACACTCCCCCTTGGGTAAATACAGTTGTCTTCAAGTGTCCATTCCATCCTACCTGGTACAGAATAAAATTTTAAATGTGCACATCAATATTTTTAATAATAACATTGTAAAAACTTAGGCATTCTTGGAATCTTCCCATCCGGAAGGCGCATTTCTTATAACTTTGCATACAACACACAAAATTGAACCCGTTCAATGGAACCGGGTTAACTATTGCGTACCCAGTGGTGACTATCACTGTCTTTTCCAATGTCCCGGGTTACCACTGGGCCACGGCACACATTATGTTACACTGCACACAATTAAAGTTAGAAAACTAAAATGTCCTCATAAAAGTCTATGAAGGCTGTAAAAGGAAAAGCACACTATTTACATTTCTACATGATCATCAAGGCAATTACTGAGGGTCTTCACATTTACGCACTCTTAGGGCATACCAGCTTCTAGGTCCTGCGTGGCGTTCATAACTTATGTGATCAATTCTGTATAAGTCACAATCTGGGTGACCTTTGGGTAAATGCGATTCTACATCTCTACGTGAAATGAACACCTCGTCATAGAGTCCTTCCTCGCTCGCGAAACCTCAAACGTTATCAATGTTGAAGGTGGTCACTGTACCTCTTTTCCGGTGCTCCGGGGGAATGGGTGGTTGGCGACGGGCCTCCGCTCTGATCCGCAAGTGTTCCATCTCGCGGTCCCACCACTCCTCTCTGCGTCGCTGCTGTTCCTCCTGGTCGGATCGGTATATGGTACGCACATAGTCCAGTTGGTTAGTCGTACGGTTGGTGTATTGAGTTTGGCGGTAGCTCTCCACAACATCTCTAGTGTCGATACCTCTGATAGATGGGGTTGCTGCCCACCAAGTGACCTGGGCCTCAGGTAACATAGACTTGTCGGGGTTCTCTACTGGATCCTCCTCTGGATCTTCCTCCTTGTTGGGGCCTTGCTGGTCTGGTTCCTCATCCTCCTCGGTGAACTGGTTATCATTCTCTTCTTCGACAGCCTCAACCACCAGGTCTGGATCCTCGGCAGGTGGCTGCTCCTCCTCTGGCTCAGGGTCTGTGGGGTCATCTGGCTCAGCAGCTTCGTTGTCATCCTCCTGCAGGGCTTCAGGGCTGCCCGCCTCTTCTTCCTCGATGGGTGGTAACTAGCGGGGGGCTACACTAACAGTGAATACCGTCAGCGATAGAATGGCAGCAGCATAGGAGGCAAGTACAGGGTTTATTATTTTAATGTTGGAAACAATTGGATTCAGAAAGGGTTGTCCCAGTAGTGGACGATCTCTTTAAGCTGTAACCCTCAGGGAAAGTAATACAATCATGGTACTGAATACAGTTTATTCAAGATGCAGTTCTCATTGACATCTTAGGGTGCAAAAGCCAATGTTGTACAGTGTGCTTGAAAGTTTATAAACCCTTCAGCATTGTCTACATTTCTGCAATAATTTTACCTAAAGCTACTGTACATCAGATTTTCACAAAATCCTAAAAAAAAGATTACTGTAAAAATATAAAAGGGTGGGGGACAAGAGGCGCAATAGTGCCCTATCACTAGTGACACTGATGGTAATGGGGTGATGCCGAGAAGCCACTCACCTGGTGCAGTTGTGATCCCCACAACTGGTTTGAAGGCGTTTTGGAAATATTATTCCAAGCTGCTGCAGGACCTCCACCGACCACTGAACAGTGGTTTAATCCAGAAAGATGATGGGAGTGTAGGTGTGCCACGGTCCCGCTGCTCCAGGGCTTAAAAAACTCACCAAAGAGACAGTCAGATTTCCATCCTTTATTCTCCTCCTGCTACGCGTTTCGGCGCCTAGCCTAGCACCTTCAAATATCCCTGATGAAGGTGCCAGGCTAGGCGCCGAAACGTGTAGGAGGAGGAGAATAAAGGATGGAAATCTGACTGTCTCTTTGGTGAGTTTTTTAAGCCCTGGAGCAGCGCGGACCGTGGCACACCTACACTCCCATCATCTTTCCAAAAAAAAGATTACGAGAACCAAATCAAACAAATGAATAAAAGTACACTGTTTTACTTATTTTCAAAAGTTCACAGGTTGAATTATGAAATTGGCTATTTCTCACTGATTTTGAAGTCCTAAATTCAAATCTGACAAGGAAAATGTTTAAAGAAAAACTGCAACTGAGTCAGGGCACAATGTGAACGGGTCTGTAGGACTGTGTTCATACCACCACATAACTAGACTACAGAAAAAAACAGTATAACAAATGTGTGGAAGTACACTTCTATAAAAAGGTAATAATAAAAAGCAAGTGCTTAGTAAAAAACTGTATCAAAAACAGGGTACTTAGTTAATACGTTTTTTGCAAAAAATGTACGTACGTCGTTCCACCTCGCCACGGTGACTCTTATCAGAACGGTCCTATCTAACTAATTTAAAACCTGATCCTGTATAAATATACCTCATGGATGCAGGGTGAAGATGGGCCAGAAACCAATATGGACACAGTGCTGCAGACAGCACTTTTATGTGCCTGACTCAAAAAAGGAGGGATGGAGCACTCCTTGTCTTGCTAAACACAGAGAATTAATGAAAAACTGCCACTGAGCCAGGGCACAATGTGAACGGGTCCGTAGGACTGCGTTCACACCACCACATAACTAGACTACAGAAAAAAACAGTATAACAAACGTGTGGAAGAACACTGCTATAAAAAGGTACCGTATATACTCGTGTATAAGCCGACCCGTGTATAAGCCGACCCCCCTACTTTTGCCGCCAAAACCTGGGAAAACCTATTGACTCGTGTATAAGCCTAGGGTGGACCCCAGCACAGGTATACAGCCCCCAGCAGTGTGGTATACAGGCCCCCTTGTGGTATACAGGCCTCCCCAGTGGTAGTATACAGCAGCCTCCCCAGTGGTATATACAGGCCCCATCAGTATTACAGCAGCCAGCAGCCTCCCCAGTGGTATATACAGGCCCCAGCAGTATATACAGCAGCCCCAGTGGTATACAGCAGCCCCAGTGGTGTGGTATACAGCAGCCCCAGTGGTATATAGCAGCCCCAGTGGTGTGGTATACAGCAGCCCCAGTGGTATATAGCAGCCCCAGTGGTATATAGCAGCCCCAGTGGTATATAGCAGCCCCAGTGGAGTGGTATACAGCTTCCCCAGTGGTATACAGCAGCACCAGTGGTATATAGCAGCCCCAGTGGTGTGGTATACAGCAGCCCCAGTGGTATACAGCAACCCCAGTGGTGTGGTATACAGCAGCCCCAGTGGTATATAGCAGCCCCAATGGTATATAGCAGCCCCAGTGGAATACAAGCCCCCAAATGCTGCCACTCGCCCCCCCCCCGCTGCTTAACTTACCATCCCTGGTCTTCTGCACCACGCCGATCTTCTGTGCTCTGTCCTCCATGCTCCCGTCCTCGCTGCATCCGGGGTCCCCGGCCGTCGCAGTAACGATGACGTCATCGTTACTGTGACGGCCGGGGACCCCAGATGCAGCGAGGACGGGAGCAAGGAGAACGGAGCACAGAAGACCGGCGTGGTGCAGAAGACCAGGGATGGTAAGTTTAGCAGGGGGGGGGCCTTACAACAGGGGGGGGGCGAGTGCCAGCATTTGGGGGCCATATATTTAGATATGCACTGCTTCCCCCTGCCGCTGATTGACAGGGGGAAGCAGTGCATACATAATGAGCGGCCCCACGTGATGGGGCGCTCATACATCAGCCTCCCCCCCGCCTCCTCCAGCCTCCCCAGCCCCGGACACAGCCCCCACCACAGCCACCACACCATGTGTACCGTATTGACCCGTGTATAAGCCGAGGGGGGGACTTTTCAGCCCAATTTTTGGGCTGAAAAACTCGGCTTATACACGAGTATATACGGTAATAATAAAAAGCAAGTGTTTAGTAAAAAGCTGTATCGAAAACAGGGTACTTAGTTAATACGTTTTTTGCAAAAATGTACGTAAGCCGTTCCACCTCGCCACGGTGACCCTTATTAGAATGGTCCTATCTAACTAATTTAAAACCTGAAGAAAATGTTAGTTAACTCTTGTTTCTATAATATCAGAGAGTTTTACTTTTTCTGCTACATACAATTGAAACCAGAATTTACATACACTATATAAAGACACATATGCATGTTTTTCTCACTGTCTGACAGGAAATCAGAATACACCTTTCCCATTTTAGGTCAATTAGGATTACCATAATTATAAGTATTTGCCAAAAGCCAGAATAATGAGAGAGGGAATGTTTAAGGCATTTTTATTACTTTCTTCAAAAGTCAAAGGTTTACATACATTTCATTAATATTTGGTACCATTGCCTTTAAACTGTATGATTTGGGACGAACATTTTGGATATCCTTCCACAAGCTTATCACAATAGTTGGTAGGAATTTGGACCTATTCCTCCTGACAGAACTGGTGTAACTGAGCCATGTTTGTAAGTTGATCTCACCTTTCTTTTCAGCTTTCACCATACATTTTCAATAGGATTGAGATCAGGGCTTTGTGATGGCCACTCCAAAACATTGCCTTTGTTATCCTTAAGCCACTATGTAACTATTTTGGCAGTATGCTTTGGGTCATTATCCATATGGAAGAACCATTTTGGTCTAAGCTTTAACTTCCTGGATGGTGTCTTGAGATGTTGGTTCAGTATTGCCACATAATGTTCTTTTCTTTTGATGCCATCTATTTTGTGAAGTGCACCAGTCCCTCCTTCAGCAAAACAACCCCACAACATGATGCTGCCATTGCTGTGTTTCACAGTTGGGATGGTGTTCTTAGGCTTCTAAGCGTCATTCTTTTTTTTCGAAATATAACAATGGTCTTTATGGCAAACAGTTCAATTTTGGTTTTGTCAGACCACAGGACATGTCTCCAAAAATGTAGGTCTTTGTTCCTGTGTGCATTTGCAAAAATTAATCTGAATTTTTAATGTTTCTTTTGGAGTAATGACTTCTTCCTGGCAGAGTGGTTTTTCAGCTCATGTTGATACAGTACTCGTTTCACTGTAAATAATAATACAATATTACCAGCTGCCGCCATTATCTTCACAAGGGCTTTTGCTTTTGTTCTTGGTTTGGTATGGACCAAAGCATGTTAAACTCTGGTACACAGATCCTATCTCCTTCCTGATGGTATGATAGCTGGATATTCCCATTGTGTTTGTACATGTGTGTAATTGTACAGATGAATGAGGCACCTTCAGGTATCTGTAAATTGCACCCAAGGATGAACCAGACTTGTGCAAGTCCACAATTCTTTTCCTGATTGGCTAATTTCTTTAGACTTTCACATGATGGTACACAAAGAAGCAATGTGTTTAGGTGTGCATTAAAATACATCCACAGGTGTGTCTCTAACTAACGCAGATGTTGCCAATAAACCTATTAGAAGCTTCCAAACACATGACATCATCATATGGGCTGTCCCAAATTGTTTAAAGACATTGTAATCTTAGTGTATGTAAACTTTTGAGTTTGCAGAAAGTTATAAAAATTCCTTAAAACATTATCTCTCATTATTCTGACATTTGGTAAATGTAAATAAATATAGTAATCCTAATTGACCTAAAACATGACAGGTTTGTTCTTATTTCATGTCAGATACTGACAAAAACATGCATACGTGTCTTTTTATATAGTGTATGTAAACTTCTGGTTTCAACTGTATAACTAATGCATAATGGTCTCAATACTAGTACATGTATAAACACTATTGTGAATTATAAACAGTTATAGAAACTGCACTACAAAATTCAGTGACATCTCTTTTGCATGTCTCTTGTACTCCTGTATTGGATCATCTCTTACAATTGTTCAAGTGTAATCTGCAAGCATTGATTGATTTCATTTTGCTTCATATATTTTCTCCATAGCCTCAATATATTACTGAAGTCCTTATTGTGCTCGTTGCTCACTGCTCTGCAGTTTGGTGGCAATGAGTCTAAATGTGCCGTTACACATAGCAATATAGCTAACAAGATCGCCGCAACATCACAGGTTTTGTGATGTAACAGCGACCTCGCCAGCGATATTGCTGTGTGTTACACTTAGCAGCGATTGGCCCCCCGCTGGGAGATTGCTGATTGTTAATGAATGGCCTGGACCATTTTTCGATCGGCGATCTTCCGCTGGGCATGCTGGATCGCTGTGTGTGACAGGGCAACTACAAGTGATCCCCATTCTGCGGTTGAGAACCTAACAGATCCCAACAACCGTCAGGTCATCGCTGGTAAGTCTGCCTGTATAGCATCTCACCGCGACCACGTAGCGATGCCCAGCGGTCACCGACCAGGTCGGATTGTTGTCAGGATTGCTGGTGTTGTCGCTACGTGTAATGAAGCCTTAAATGTGAATGTATGAAATTAATCTTTAACCCCTTCACCCTCGGACAATTTTCTGATTTTACACTTTTACAATTTTTCTTCCCATTCTGCCAAGAGCCATAAGTTTTTTTTTCTATTAATATATGGAGATGAGGGCTTGCTTTTTGAATGACGAGTTTTACTTTTGAATGACACCATTAATTTTACTATATAGTATACTGGAAAATGGCAAAAAAATTCCAAGTGTGGTGAAATTGCAAAAAAGTGCAATTGTTTTTTTCTTATGTACCATGTTCACTATATGGTAAAACTGACGTTTTTATTTTTGAGATCTGGGGCTGTGGTCACTTATTTTTTGCGCCCTGAGATAACGTGTATACTGATACCATTTCTAGGTAGATAATAATGATGTGATCGCCTCTTACTGTATTTTATTGCAGTATTGCAGAGGTAAAAAAAATGGAATTCTGGCATTGTTGATTTTTTTTCGTTAGGCTGTTTAGCAACTGGGTCAATTTATTTGATATTTTGATAGAATAAGTGCAGCAATACCAAATATTTGTATGTATTTTTTAAATTGTTGTTTTATATTCAATGGAGCAAAAGAAGGGTGATTTGAACTTTTGTGTTTTTTTGCATTTTTTTCATATTTTTAAAAACTTTTTATTGAATTTACTAGTTCAATCGTGGCTGCCTGTATGTACAGAAGAAATCACAATCTCCTATGAATGTTGGCTTGCAGTCGATGTTCACTGAAGTGCATCATGACAGACACAGGATCATCAGTTGATCCTGGCTG